>CM053786.1:71113735-71418735 GCA_028749045.1 Cupressus sempervirens | reverse complement strand
TAGACACTCTCGGTTCATGCCTTCTATTTTCTATGGAGGTTCTTCAGATTAGTAGTTTCTTTCTAACAGATTTTGTGGCTTCTTCATGCTTCAGTGATGCTCTTCATGATCTTCTCTTGTTCCTATTTTCTAGGACATTCCTCTAGTTGGAGGCTTCCTCAGTTCTTCACTAGATTTTCAGCTATCTCTTTTTGGAGAGGGGTTTTTCCTACTAGGTTTTCTCCTTTTTCTCTAGTTTACAGAGATTGCACTACATTTCTTTCCTTTTATACATGGGTACCTAACATGGCCTAGTTGTCAGGACCCTTTTTGAATTTCATCTTAGCTTTTTGTAAGCTTAAGTGCATTCCCCTAAGTTGTACTTAAGGGGGGTGTTGGAGTAAATAATTATTATTTATGCTTTACTTAAGTTTACTTAGTTAAATGTATTTATTTATTTGTTGTCATATAGGAGTTTTTGACAACACGGGAGTTTGTTTCTACTTAGTCATACTTATCTTCTCACCTACATGAAGGATAATCCACCTTTTGTGGATGTATGCTTAGTTCTCAACCTTACCTCCTAGCACTTTTTAGCTTGTTCTACAAGCTTCCTAGAGGCCTTTATAAATAGGCTCTCCTAATGTAATATCATATCATATCATATCATATTGTACAGTAATTTCATTTCTCATTGTTGCTATATATTTTCTCACATTGTTGAGTTGCTCCAAGCTCTTGTTCCTTCCTTCTTCGATTTCTCTTTAGCAGGTTATTTGCATGCAGGTGATCTTGGCACACTGTGAAGTTGGCTTTCATCAACTTCTACACTCCCCCCTTAATCATCTCAACTCCTCCTATAAACTAACCCCCACCACCATCTATTCCTTCAAAGTTGCCACCTTCCCCCTAGCCATCCTAGCTCCTCCACCCCTACCCCCACCACCATCTACACCCACATGCTCGCCACCTCTACCACCAACCAGTCTTTATCCTCCTACATTATTTCTAATCTCCCCTAGAGTCTCTCCCTCTCTAACACACACATACAACTATAACTTAACTTTCATATAAATAATTTGAGAAATTCATATACACACATATATTGGTCTCACTATGCCAGCATCATTGTTCATCATGCCCATATTCTCCGTACTACATCCACCTGATGCTCTGGTCGTCCCTACATAACCATGGCATACTCCAACTTAGAGCTCCAAATCGCAATATATCATTGTTAATATTAGAGAAAATAACCCTTTCTAGCCCTCCTAGCACCCCTTATAGGCCTATTGTGGTGCCCTATTTCCCTCTATGACCCCTTCAATGCCCCTCTTTTCCTCTAGCCCAGTTATTTTTACAATTTAATTGCAATTTTAACACATTTTTAGTCATTATCCATCCTCTTGTTCACCCTAGATTTTGGTACCTTTTTAAGAAGTCGTTGAGCCTCATTTTCTCTCCCCACCACCTTCTTGAGGGATCATCACACAATCCAATCTCTTTTCTTTCTATTCAAGACTAGGGTAACTTTATTTCTTTAAAAATCTTCTTCACGTCATTTATGTTCTAACTTCTTTGAAATAGTGTTACCCCACCACTATGTCAAAGAGGGGCAAAATGTAGGCACCTAAATTTGATTACACCATTAGGTATTCTTATATAGTCATCTCCTAGGCATTATTTATTAGATATTTTATATTTAATTAATTAATTGTCATCCCCTAGTTAATTAATTAATTAATTTAACTATAGTCCAATTATTAAAATCAAATGATAGCCCAAAATCAATTTATCAATTAAATCCCCATTCCTCTATTAAATTAAATAAATGCAAAAATATATTTAATTTAATCTCACATCCCCATTTATTAAATAAATCATTTAATAAATCAATCCTAAAACCCTAACCATCCCTAACCCTTGTCATTAGCCAAATCCAACCCATTCACCCATACCTACCTCACTTAGCCAACTAATTAACCTACCTCATTAAGCCCCAACCCACTTTCCACCTAATCCCCTCCTAAGATAAATCTAATCCCCATCCTAAACATGTGCACAAATTTAAACATGGGTTAAGACTTTCTAACCTAAACCAAAGTCAAAAGTCTCCCCTATCCTCTTGCATTCCTATCCAACAACAAATATGGCGTGTGCATGCCTCAAATTCCCTTAAATGCTTCTTACATCCCTCTTTCACACTCCTCTTCCCTCATAATTCCCTTTGACCCTCCACTTTGACCATCCAATCCCCTTGTGACACTTGTCACAAGGTTAGATCTTTGAGGAAGCACAATCTATGTGCTCCCCCTTCCTTGCATCCTAGCCCTTCCTCACCCTTTCTCCATCCTCACATCCTAACCCTCCATCTCACCATCCCTTAGTGTATAAATTGAATCCTTACCCTCTCACAAATCATCAACTTTTAACGCAAACTTATAATGCCCCATCAGCCACCGCAACATAGTAACTTATATCCTCACCATATCAAAATCCATACACACGTCCTTTGTTGAATCTTTCAGCCATCTCCATGCTTGAACACAAACTCACCACTTGAAGCTTGATCATATATAAGCACACATCTCTCATTGCTAGACACATCAAAGTTATCAAGGTTATACTCAAGGAGCTTACCATTCTTGGTTTTCCTTCCTCCATAATGCAGCCTTCATTTTATCATACATATTGCTTGTTATTTACTTATGAATGTTGGATTAGATTTTATGTTCTTAGCATACTAGATTCTATAGCTCTACAACTCTAGTATGCTTTCCTTATGACGATTGATGATGTTTTATATAGATGCATGCATTATGTTGGTTTATTTGGGTAATTTAATTTGAATTGATAAATATGTCATGGTATATCAATTATGCAAATTAATTATATTTAATCAATGCACAAAAATAGAAAATATCATTGAAATGAGATTTACATGTTTTGGGTTAAATTTGATTATGAAAGTTAAGTTATATGTATGTGTGTGATTTTCTCAAATTATTGATATTCAAATTGAATGTGCAAGGAATTAACCATGGAATTAATCAGAGAACCATGAATCAAACCTATGTGGGAAACCATGAAGCCAAGGTTAAATTTAATGGAGAGATTTGAACCACATTTTCATGTAATTTAATTCATAATCGTAATTTGAATGTAGGTATTAGTTTAATTTATTTTGTTACTAGTGACATTTCACTTATATTATGTAATGTGATTTTACAATGTCACTTGACAATTGTCATTTATACATGTAAAATGACATTTAATTAGGGTTTGGTAATGAGACCCTTAACCTAAAATTGGACTAAATTAGGAGACTAAGTTAGTCACCCTTGGTTAGAGGTATCATTTGAAGTACTACCAAATAGTAATTTGAATTTAAAATTTGAAGTCACTTTTGGAGGCTAAAAAAGTGGTTTGAGGAGATTAATTTATTGTGATTTAAGTGCCTGTGTGGTAGGGGTATGAGTTGGAAACATAATTATCACCTCTAGATGGCACATGTAACTCTAGAGGTCCTTCAAACATCCTTTTTTTTTTAAGTTGCAAAAATGTAGAAGTCTTGTGTCCCCTTTACCCACACTCTTCCCCAAACTTACATTAATGGTAGGAGACAAGTATGATGGTCAAAGGACTTAGGGTCAACTCAAGAAGTTATTGCTTATAGGTGGGTGGGGTTTGGAAGCCTTTTTAGAGGCCCTTGGATGGCTTAGTGGGTGTCTATCCACTCTCTATATTTAGAGACACTAGGGTTTGGAGTCGGAGAAACAAAGGATATGGATCTTCTCAAATTTATATTCCATAACATATTTGAGTAAGTTCATTGATTCCTTTTTCAAAAAAGTTATTAATTTCTTACAATAGATTAGTATGTTGTAGCTCTTGATCTTTCATTACTTGCATGTGTATGTATTGTTTTCTTGTGTTTGTGAGGGTTGGGAATGATATTTTCAATCTTTCTTTTCTTTCTTTTTCTTGTATTTTTTTGAGGAATTGTTCATGGCTGTGAAGGCATTACTCACCCTTGGAAAGGGAAGAAATGACCTTGTAAGGGAAAGGGCTTAGTTGTGACCTCCATGTAAGTGTAGAGTCTCTTCTAATGAAGAATAGGGAAAAAGGCAAGGTGTATAGGCCCTTATTTTGCAATGGATTTGGTGCTATTTGGGGGAGATAAGGAGAGTAATTTTATGGAATAAGTGTGTGATTATGAGCCTCATGAAGGCATGATATTGTGTGTTTGACATTGGCATCTCCTTCATGGTTGTTCCAACTTCACCCTTGTCATGGGTTCATAGGTGAAACCCATTGTGAAATCCTTGGTTGGGTGTTGCTTGTGATGTTTATGCATTATGGTTTGAGTTTGAATGTGACCCATTTGGTATTGGTTCTCCTAGCTTGGTGGGTGGCCTCCGTGAGGCCTAGGTTGGGAGGTAAGCTCTCCATGGTATTATTAATACTTATTTGTAGGTTTTGGGTGGATTCAAATGTTGGAGAAAGCTTGGAATTTCAATATCTTGTTCATATCATTATGAAGAAGGAGAGTTGATGTCTCATTATGTCACATTTTGTTCAAAAAATTATCCACTTATGTCCTCCTTCTTGTTTGCATTGTTGCATTCCTTGCAGTGAGAGGAATGATTATAAGCTCATTTGAAATGGATTGGTATTGAGCCAAGTTGTATATGCATATCAATTGATAGGAAATATTAGTTCCATTATGTGAAGAGAGTTTTGATGAATTGGTGTAACACTTAATAGTTACTTCTAGTGTATTTATTGACCTCAAGTTATAATAAACATACATTTATTGATATCATTGATTCAATTAATTTTATGAATTCATCTCTTTGAAATTTTTATTGGTAGTGAAAGAATGAATAAATTCTTTACTATGCCAAGATTATGTATTGTAGAATCAAGAATTCTAATTGAAATTAATTATTTAGTGTGGGAATTAAGAATCACTCTAATTAGATATACTACATATATTTTACCATCATTATTGCATTGACTAAATAGATTAGCAAATTGGATAATGTGATCATTAAAACTATGTGTAAGAGAATTAAAAGATAGTATATCGGCATGTCATAACTAAAGAAATGCATTGACCAACTAAGGCATTGGATAATTGAATTAGGCATTACTTTATTACAGCTACAATTTTCTCTATATAATCTTCTAATTTATTAAACTTCTCTATTGAGTACACCTTCATGAGCATATGATACCTTTGACCTTTTATTGATTAAAGCACTTGAAGGTCTTTTCCCCAAGTATGTACCTCATCCATAAGCCCAAAATCCTAGTTCAATATAGATACTGGTTTATTTGCACTAGACTAAATATAGTGTAACAGGTTCAAATTACCCTATATAATCTGTACACCTTTGTCTTCAAAATTATCACGTTATTTCTGACATGCACCCAAAAATGAATCTATGTACACTCCCCTTATCTCTCCTATCTAATCTTTCCGCAAGAGTGATCTCTAGATTATCTAGATCAATAGGGCCCACTACTCCATGCAAATGGCCTCTCATAAGCTCATTTTGTCTCCTCAACATTATCAATTTAGACTCATCTTCATCCAAGTGTCTAAACACTTTATTGATACTTGTAATGATTAATAGTTTGGTTGTATCTACCGTGGGTCTCTCAAGTAGGACCTCATTGATTTGATAATCTATAGGGGTTAAGTCCTCAGTGTCTGCATGTAGAGAGGGAATGGCTATATGGGCAAGCAAGTATTGATCTTGGTTCTTCATTATGAAAGCCAATGGTTGTACATCACCTATAAGTGGCCCAGGCTTCTTGATAGCTTTGACTAATTTTTCCATCCCCTTGTTTGTAGTTACATTTAAATACCTCATTTGTTAGACCATAACTTCCCCCTTCAACTAGGTAGGTGTAGTGCCCATGGGAGGCATATATTTGGCTGAAGAGGAGGTTTGCACTACTAGCCCTTTCCCTTATCACTCCTTTCTAGAGTCTTTTCCTTCTGAGAGAGATCTATATTGGGAGTCTTTGAATTTTTTGTAGCCAAAGTCCTTGCCTCTATATCTTGTGAATTTTGTTGAGGTTCTTCTAGCATCTATACCTCCTCTGATACTTCATAGGTTGGCATTTGTTCAGGCTCTTCCTCTTCTATTGCTTGTTCCTCCATTTGTATATTAGAAGGAAGTGGGGTGACCAAACCTTTGTCCAAGAAAGACAAGTCCTAAAATGGTGGTGGCAATATAGCTAGAGGCCCTTGTGGTAGAGGTGGCATTTGGTTCCAATCCTCTCCCAAAGGTTGGTTCATAGGTGTATCTCATATTTTATAACCCACCATTTTAGTTCCTACTAGCATGAAGTCAAAATCAAAAATTTCAAAGACATCTATTTCTTGCCCCTTTTGTTCTTCAATCCACTTCTATGACTCATCTTCTAAGGTCGTAACTTGAATAGATTTCCTAGGAATAGATGGTGGCATTACAATGGAACTCCTTTGTTCTTCTTTTGTGGCCCTATCAAGACAAGTCCTCTAACTCAAAGGGAGATTATCTTCTTCTTCTTCATCTACCTCAGGGATGGTTTCAAGCACCTAAGGGATGGGAATAACTTTCTTTTGTAAATTCCCTCTTCTTTGCTTTCTCACTATAGGCCCAATCCTAGCCTTCTTGCCAACTATAGGGGAGGCTTCTTCCTCTAGACTAGCTGATGGTGCTTCATGTGCTTCTTCCTCTAGTCATGTTCTTGTTCTTTTTTGGGTGGGAGTAATGCTTGTTCTTGTTCTTAAGGTTCATGTTCCCCTTCTAGAGGAGGCACTTGTTCATTCTCTTGAGCTTGAGCCACCTCTTCATTTTGAGGCTCTTCAGTCTCAGGCTCAGCTTGCTTTTCAAACTCTCTTTTTCTCTTACTCTTCTCTTTATCTACCCTAAATTACTCAACATCCCTCTCATGTTGATACATTGTTTTTAGCCTGATTAGGGACTAAGCAAGGAAAGTTTGTAATGTAACTTTTGCACCTTTACCCTTAACTACGTGTGTTGTAGCTTGAAAGGTAATAGCCTATGGAATAAGGTCAAGGTTAAAAGGCTTCTTGATTCATTCACTTATCATTTGAATCATGTGCCTTGCCCTATGATTTATATTAGCATTCTCATCTCTATCTATCTCCACATTCATGATTAGCCTATCATATATTTTTTTGCGGTTGTATAATGGATCTAAGACATCTTGAGTGTCTTTCTGAACAACCTTGAGTGGGATCTTTATTTTCAAGGTCGTTTCTTCTAGATATAGAGTCATCCTAAAATAATCCCTTATCTAGATATCATAGTCATCTATTACATTCATCCAATGGTCTTCTATTGCATCTTCGTGCACAAACTACTTCCCAGCCAAATATCGAACTATACCAATATTATCAAAATAAGGGCAAGGGGAGTTATAATCTTCTAAGGGATATTCATCTCATTCTAAGTTGAAGGTCATGATATCTTGTTTCTGTTTGACCTCAAATGCACCTATCATAATAGGCCATACCCATGTCTTCTTATGTTGTTTCCTCACTCTGTCATATGTAGATGAGAGTTGCATGGAAATCTCCAACAAGATGAGCCTATCTGGTGGATATATTGGGAGTTTCTTCAAATTCACCGCAGTACTAGCTACCCTTGGGTAAGTGTATGCTTTGAACTAGATGTAATAGGAATTGATTTTTGTGATCCTTTTTGTTGCCTCTATTGACATCTATTTAGCATAATCACCCTCTATAAATCAGATGATTTGGTATTCCTTACTCTAATCTAAAAGATTCTTCTTTACTAACTAAGGATATACTACATAGGGCCAGGCATTGGCATATTTCATGCTACCCTTGTTGTACAATCCTAGGTAGTCAGTTCTCCTCACCGTCAATAAGTACACCAAATATAATGTGATATAAAACTTGGGGTTGGCTTTAACTCCTACAAGTTGTTCATCTAGGTTTTCATTTAGCATTATGGCCCAATCGATTGACATTTTTGTTGTTAAGATGGTCTCTATGAAATGGACCATCCAGATATGAAGATGCTTATTTGCTAGTAGACCCATGACTCTACTCAACAGTACAATGGCATATCTGATGTCATCCTTTGTATATCCACTAGTCATATCTAACTTTCTGGCTCTACATCTCACTATTGTTCTATCAATCATATATGATGATTGCATGATTTTTGTGGCCTTATTTTCATTCTCCTTATACCATCTTTCTGCTCAATCATAAGTTATCTTCACATACTAATCAGCTCTAAGGAGATGGAATACTTTCTCAATATTTCTAAGTCTAAGGTCCATAGTTGTTTCCCACGTGACACTTTTAACAACTCTTTCTTTCGACACATAGTTTTCTACCAAATGCCATGATAAGTTTTGAGGATTGTACTGGTGTAGGATGAGATGTTACATTGACCAACCTAGATCAAATAAGTGTAGAGGCTGACCTCTCTTTAGGCTTATTGTAGAGTATGAGGAATGCATTCCAGTCTATGTGTCCCAACTCAGTAACTCTAATCTCTGAATGTCCATCTTGAAAATGTGATTTCTTTGGTGCACCTTGGAATTTGAATACTACAAGCTTTAGAGCAATCTTTTCTGCAAGCAAGGATGATGAGGATGCCATTTTATCTACACCCAAGAGAAAATCATTAGTTTAGAAAGCTAAAAAATCAAACCCTACACAAACCCTAATTACCAAAAAATCAAACCCAAAACACCAAAAACTTGAAAAACTAGTTAAAATCCCCCCTTCAAGCTCTGAAATGCAAATTAGCACACCTTGATAGGTGCACTAAGTGTGCTTAAAAGGCATTTTAAGATTCCTCTAGCACAGTTGCACACCTGAGCAGGTGCACACCCTGGTAAGGTGTGCACATGCACACCTTGATGGAGTGTACATGTGCACACCCTAATGCATGAAGTGTTTTTCAAAACAAAAAATGGTGCACATATGCACACCTTGGCGAGGTGCACACCTGTGCACCATTTCTTGGGTGTTAGCTTATTTTTAGAAAAGAAAGGTGTACACATGTGCACCTTTGATAGTTGCACATGTGTGCACCTTTCTTTGATTTTCTTTAGGTTGTTATTAAGTGCAAATAAAGTTGTGCATGTGTGCACCTTGATGAGGTGTGCACATGTGCACCTTAGTGCCTAATGTTTTGATTGTCTTAGTGTTGGGTGCAGGTTTGGAACACCTCGAAGGGTGTAGATGGGTGGTTGAGGATGGAAGCACGAGAATAATGAGGAAGGGGAGAGGGAGTCCTGACTTATATAGGCTCGAGATAGTGCACACTCTTTGGAGGTGCACACCTACACATGTGCCATCTCTAAAGGGAGATGGAAGTGCACTTGCTCACCTATGGTAGGTGTGCATGTGCACTAGGTGCACTAGTGCACACTTTGGCACTAAATTCACTCTATCACTCGCTTTTTCCCAATTATGACAATAGATTTTCTCAGTTAGAGGACTAGGACTTGACCCAGACTCTAGGTGGAGTTCCAAAAATGATCCCAAGCCCTGGACTAGGGGTCTAGGATACAAAAAAATTACTAGGGGGTCCCCACTTCTAGGAGAAATGGGGCATGCATTGTGAAATGACAACAATAGTTTGTGAAGTGGGAGGGGGAGATGGGGTAGAGAAAAAATGGGGATAATTAGGACTCAAGACACACACATGCATAGATATACATACATATACATACATATATGGATATATATATACATATATGTATATAGGTATATATGTGTGTGTGTGTGTATATACTTATATATATATATATATATATATATATATATATATATATATATATATATATATATATATATATATATATATATATATATATATATATATATATATAGAGAGAGAGAGAGAGAGAGAGAGAGAGAGAGAGAGAGAGAGAGAGAGAGTACTTGGGGGACATGTGATAAAGAGTGGGAAAAGGGGGAGAGTGAAATAATGAGGTGGAGTCATAGGGTAAGTAGAGGGAAAGAGATGATGAGGCAATATGATAGCTACTATGGTTGGATTATTCAATCCAGCATTCAATCCAAACATAATGCTAACCTTAATAGGGAAAATATATAGGATAACCAAAGCTTAATCTTGACCATAACATTGAAACAAATTGAACTCAATTCACTCTTATGCAAAAATTCAATTACTCTTAAATAGTAAAATGAAAAATTTCTCTAGACTTAATTAAAAATTAAACATAACCCAAAACTAAACTCATTTGAATGCAAACCCTAAGTTTTTTTTTTGCAACACTAAACAAAATTTAACCATATCCATAAACATATAAAGCCTAAGTCTCAAAATAAACTATTATCTTTAACATTGATACTAGACCAAATCCACTAAGAGTCCCTACTAGTAAATAAATTTGAAATTGAGCCCTAAACCTAATCATACCCTAATTATGAACTTAATTCAACATAGTCCTATATAAGCTTGACTTAAAATCATAATTGTAAATGAAAATGAATCCTAACCCTTTTCATAATTGAATACTAATTCAAATTATTTCCCAAACCTAACCATCAACCCAAATATAACATTAAAAAAATACCATATTGTACCCCAACGATAAACCATATCTCATCAAAACATGAAAGTAAAAATGTAAATGAAGTCTACCCCTCTTCACAATTGAATATTAAGGCAAATTATAACCTAAACCTAACCATCAACCCAAATATAATATTTTTAAAATATCATGTTGTACCCTAACCATAAACCAAATCTTATCATAACATGAAAATAAATTTTAATTGATAGAGACTGATGTTATATAATAAAATAATATTATAAATTTAATTCTTGGGACTCACCCTTCCGATGCTACTAGTTGTGTGTGTGTGTGTGTTACATAAAATACATAAAGAAAGTCTATAGATATCGAGGTTTTAATTTAATTTAGAAAAATATTTCACATTTAAAAATTAAAGCTTGGATCTCTCTCTCTCTCTCTCTCTCTCTCTCTCTCTCTCGATATATATATATATATATATATATATATATATATATATATAACTAATAAACTTAGATCACTAACAAAGTATATTGATCAATTATATACCAATAAATCTATTTTACAAATCACTTATGTGTTTTAAAAAGAATTACAAAAAATATAACATATACTACAATTTAAAAATAAAAGAGTAAATTTACATGTAGAAAATTAAATGAAATAAGGACACAACGCGTCAAAGTTCCTGCCTAAGTATAGTTTTTGCGTATGACACATAGCAATTTAGATAGTGTTTTATACATTAGATATGTAATAGGATAAAGCATGTGATGAAATTTCCCATTGTATTTCAATAATAGTTTACATTAGCAAAGCATATAATCAATCATGTTATACAACTTGATAGAGCACAAGTATGTGTCATAGCATATCAATGCATATACATTATTTCATTATACATATATGAGACAAAGAGTATACTTGGATATTAGACTCATGCATATACATTATTTGATTATATGCCTTATTTTATACTAACTAGTACCTTTTGTAACTAGCATTAATTATAGCTTGATATACCAATGTAGCTATCCATAATACCTACAAATTCTATTTTGTGCATGGTAGTATATTATAATTATATTTCATAATAACTTGATTTTCATATTTTGAATAATGACTAATTTGTGGCTAGTCATATTTTTCTTTTATTGTGAGCAATTGTTCAATCTCCATATATCAAGCACATTATATTGTTCTAAATTTTATCTATGCAAAAAATTATTGTGATCTAAAATATACACACAAATCTTGGCAAAAAGAAACTCAATTCTTTTAAAACAAGTTTGATTATAAACAATAAATTTGGACAAGCTTCCATAAATAGATTTCATGTAAATATGATGATCACAAAAAATAATACAACTACAACACAATATGTTCTAAACAATAGATTTCGACAAGCTTCTATAAATAGATTCTATGTAAATATGATGATCACAAAAAATAATTCAACTATAACACAATATAATCTAAAAGAAAAAGAATAGAAAAATTTCAGACCTACATTGTACTTTAGTAGGAAGAGACAAAAGCCTTTAGAAATGTGAATTAAAAACAATTAACCAATACCATAAATAGGGGGGAATTTTTTTAGAGGATTCCATAATCAATGCTCACATAGGACAAATATTGACCTCAAAATAATTTATAAGACACAACTATAAAGAGAAATATCCCCTGGCACCTATTTCAAACAAACTTATGCAGCACAACAATCATTAAGGAGAAGAAAGGTCATCTTTTGAATTTCTTATGGCGTTGTCTTGTTTTGTTTGTTTGTGTTGATTTTTTAAAAATGGAATACAATTGTAACCACAATCTATAAATGTTTGACAATATGTATCATTATTATTATTATTATTCTTAGTATTGATATCTAAAGTTTGGCAAAAGAGGAAAAAATAAATTTGTGTGCAATTTTTTTCTGAAAAACTTCCAAACTCATGATTGTAGCACAGAGGCCAATCAAATTGCATAAAAATAAGTTTCACTAAATTTGTAAAAATGTCAAAAAAAGATATGTCTATAGTGAAAAAAAGATATAAATAAATAAAAGCCCCTAATTGGACAAACTAATAAGATCATTCTCTTTTAATGAATGCATAAGTGTCTTGTCATGGCAAGAACTAATAAAAATCAATAGCAAATTATTTTTATTTTTATTATATCCAAGGCATTTCCTTATTTGAATGTAAAAAGCTAAAATTATTATCTAATGACACATATTATACAATAGGGGAAAGACTACCATCCAAACAATCCCAAGAGTTTATATTTTATTGGTTTTATTGGGTGCTTGTCTCAAACTTTTTTCTATCATGAATGTATTTGTGGAAGGAAGAGATGTGGGAGCAATGGTTGTTGCTGCTAGTCATGGATTATTCCCATTCTTTTTGGTTGAAGATAGTTGTGGATGAAATATCATTTACCATGTGGCATTGCAAGCTATTGACATGGATGTTAGGTTGTTAGTGGTGAAGGCAGTGAGTTGATTGTTTATCCAAATGTATAGCTATGATTGCTATCTTCATTACACTGTTACAAGTCTCATCCACAAAATACTAACCATTAATTTTCTCCAACTTTCATCATTTAGTTTTTGGTTTCTTGTATGCACATCAATGAAGACAAATCCTTGCATAAATTGAAATTTTTGACCTACACATTACCCAGCCACGACTCAAAGGTTGCACGGTCGAGTCACACAAATCCCCTTTCATTTTTCCTACTCCAACATAGGCCAATATACTATTTTGACCACTTCTATTTATAAGTAAAAGTCACAATGTTGACTTCAATATGTTCCAAACCAATAGAATTTCTACTTGCAACCTTCCTAGATGATGTTATGGTTTGCATTATAGAAAAATTTGAAGCTCCCCAAATTCTAATGAAGAGCATAGCTTAGCAGTGAGAAGATTATTGACAATGAGACAAATGAAGCACTTGAAACCCTAACCAAATACCATAGCATTTGATGTGCTTCCAACACAAGTGACTAATCATTAAGAACACATTTGTTCTCACCTTTGTGCTTTCCTCCAGATTTGGATCACTAATACCAGCTGATCATAGCAATAATGAGCTCTATAATTCATCATATTTTATTATTCAACATTGACCCAACAATTAAAATCTGAAAGCATTTATTCTCCATCAAAATTTTTTAATTAATGATAATGGATTCCAGGCTGCAACTAACATTTTGTTATGTATGCTCTATTTTATGTATCGACTCTCTATAATGGCATCTATAGAATCCATTTACGACATGTGTGCATGTGACTTCTTCTCACTTGAAACATGATAATGGAAAACTCGTTCCCTTGCACATGGAACTAATGTTATTATTTTCTCTTATATTGAAAGCTTGACAAATATCTTGAAAGAGCTTAAGGGGATTCATAATGAATGATTCTTAGGTGCAATACTCTTTGAATATTTTACAAATGGGTTGCAAGAAAAGTGAGCTTAGTGATGAGAGTTATATATGCCCTAAATTATACCATATTTCAGCCTTCATTCATACTCATTTCTATATCCATTTCCTACCTATGTGTTGCATATGATCTAATTTATATATATCATTAATATTTAATCTAGTTATTTGATAAATTATGTGAATAAATAGATGTGATTGCATTTATCTAACATTTTGATTATGAGTTGTGGGTCTTCCTATCACCTACTATGCATATTCCTATATTAATTGGTGGAGATATCTAACATGTTTTAATTTGTGGATCCTCCAAATTTCCCTCAATTGCCTATTGTTTCTTGTCACCATAGAAACACATTTGTTTTTACCAATAATTGAAGTAAATATTGTCCATAATGTGTATATGTGTGGGGAGGACATCATGACAAGTTAAGTGCTAGCAGATTGAAACAAACATGGCCCAACATCAACCCATTTTTCTACTGAGAGTATTTTTTGTAATGGGTGTACAAACCCAAAAGAAATATCTAATAACTAGAAGTCTCATGTGGACAAGGAAAATAATTAATCAGACTCTAAGTCCTATCTTTGTCTTGTGTTATAGCCAAATTATTCCAAAACTATGAATGAAGTCAATATTGTTCAACAAGAATAATCGCAATAAGTTGCCTATTCTTGGCACAAAATTGATTTCTATTGTATTGTTACATTAGTTATTAGTATGGTGCACATTATAGAAGTGGTTGTACAATTGTTATAGTTGCATATATATAAGAAACATAAGATATAGATTATTATAAGCATATATTAGTGTACATAGAGGTTATTATTGTGTGAAGATCTAGAGTATACCATTCTATGATAAATAAAAACAGCATTATCTCATGATTGTAGCAATGTAGAATTTTTTTGTACTCTACTCATCATGCAAGCTAGGGAGAAAGGGTCCATTCTTTGGCAAAGCATGATGGTATTTTCATTTGGTTTTTTAAAATGTATTATTCAAGAGTTTGATTTTGTTGGTGTAGATGAGTATTTACTATTTACACTTTACTTAAGTTTAATTAGGTTAATGCATTATTTTATTATTTATTTAGGTGAGACACTTAGGAGTTTGTGTACTCTCATGAGTTGTCATGTAAACAACACAGAAGTACACAACTCTAATTCAACACATGGTGTCTACAACACTAGAGTTCGAATCATTCACTGAGTTATCATGTAGACAACACAGTTATTCACACTCCCCTTTTAGCACATGTTGTCTACAACATTGATTTATGTGCTACACCATTGTAGTCTTATCCTCTCATCATTACACTTACTTCTCTACTTAATGGAGGATAACCTATATCTTGTGGACATGTGCCTGGTTGTATGACTTATCATGTTGTTGACTTCTATGCATTCTAAAAGCTGTCTAGAGGCATTTAAATATAGGCACTCCTAGTGTACTTTCATATGGCATATTGAACGAATATATCATCATTCTAATCATACTCTCTCTTTGATCTACCATTGTGCTTGTGTTTGAGTTCCTTGGTCTTGGGTGAATTCCTCCCTAAGCCAAATTCTTACATGGTATCAAAGCTTGGGGAGATTCTCTACACATATTCGTTCGAGGTCGTTCATGCTTCAGCACCTCAACCTAAATCTGGAGAATCTGTAGAAATTGGGAATGTTTAGAGCCAGATCTAACCTCGCCATTGCATTCAGAATGTTGAATCAATGAAGATCAACTATAAATTTACCTATGTTGGGCTAAAGTTGATCGTGAGGAAAAAAAATTTTTCAAACCCAATCTAATCAATTTATGCATTTATTTTCAAATCTGATTTAATTTTCTCTCTGCAATTTATTTTTTGATTTGGGTATTTTTTGATTTTTTTGCCTAGTTAGAGAAACTTTTTTTGTAGAACTGAGCAATCACACCCCAACCCTACAATTTTGAGGAATATTTGTATTTATTTTGCAGGAATATTCCTCATCAGTAGGATATTCATATTGCATCTGCAATTGGCATTAAATCCTGTTAGCGGCTTGCACTAAACATTCCCAACGACCGCCTTACCAAATCCAACGGGGTCACAACATTTTCGGAAGCAACAACACACCCACTACCTCGGCAGGTTTTTGTTTTAACATCGAGCGCTTGTGTTTAAAAAGACTGCATATGGCCGCTCCCTCACGAATGTGCGATAAAACAAATCAATGCCCAACGATGAAAAATTGAAACTTCAGCCCACAAAATGCATGATAATCATTCTCCAGTGGCCACTAAATATTCCAACCATGCACTTTCTGTAGAATGTTCCATGTAGTGCTCAACGAATAGTCCATGTGGCAGAGCCAACAGTAGACACACATCACGTATTCATTCACTTGGATAGCACAACAATAGACCTCCATGTGGCATCTAGTCATAGTGACAGTCAACATAATTGACACATCGATCGCCACGTAATCAAACATATCATCTCCTATGTATTTTGAATCAGAGTCCAATCAGCATTACATGTCATCTTGCTAGCTATGCATCCGTACGTGACATGTGGTAGGCCATACTTTTTTGTACGATGCTTATGTCATGCTAACATCATCACGAGAACTTGTTTTCACTAACGTCATCTAATTCCTAAGCTTAAATTTGATAGTTGTCTGACCATCATTCTAGGGAAAATTATAACTACTGTGATGGTCGTATGACTGTAAAATTTAACCCTATCTTTTGCTCATGCAACCCCTCTCTAGAATGATTTTTGATTTTGCAGTCCAACTTTGGGAGGCCATATCTTAGTCATCTAGACTCCAAATCAAGTGCAATTTTTTTTGAAATTGGACAAAATTTCCTAAAATTTTTAGTGGTGTAGCTTTTTTTTGGTTTTGGTGCATACATTTGTCAGAACATGAGTATTATCATAAGAAGATTGATGAGTCAACCAACATCGTGAAGAAACATAATGTTCCATTGCCTAATGCTTGTAAGGATAAAGGGTCTTCTTCAGATTTGAAGGGCAAAGGGAAATCACTCATGGCAAATTCAAATTCTTCAAAGGAATGGATACTTGACTCAGGTGCCTCTTATCACATGGGTTCCTCAAAGGAGGATTTTTCTTCAATGAAGTAATCAAAGGTACTACACATCTTCATGGGAGATGATACCGAAATGGAAGCTGAAGGTAAAGGAAATGTGGAGATGGAAAATGGAGAGTTTCAAGATGTTCTCTATGTTCCAAACATAAGTTCTAATATCCCCTCAATCTACCAAATCACTCACCTCAGAGATGGACATAGAGTTGAGTTCCTTCTAGCCTTAGTGTAGGTGCACAATCTAAAAGATGACTCCTTGGTCGTAGTGGGGAAAGTGAATCATGACAAAAGGTTGTACTCTTTCTCCCATTTTGTGCCCAAGTCTCCTTCAAAGGCCTTGTTATCTCAATCCAATTCAATAATCAAATTATGGCATGAGTGGTATGGACATCTTTCCTTCCGCTATCTTTAGAAACTTTGCACATACATAATGGTTAGAGGTCTACCTTAAATTAACTTTTCCCATGGTGAATGTTCCACAAATTTAGTGGATATGAATCTAGAGGGAAAATTATAGAAAGGGAAGTCTTCAAGAGCACTAGTTATTCTATAGATGGCTCACATGGTATTAGAAGGTCCTTTTAAAGTGACATCAGTTAGTCAGGGTTGCTATATACTTACTTTGATTGATGACTTTTCAAGATACATTTGGGTCTACTTCTTCGTAACAAGAATGAAGTGTTGGACAAGTTTCTAGCCTTCAAGACTCATGTTGAATAGAAATCAAGAAAAGCCATCAAAGTTCTAAGAATGGATAATGGAAGCATGTATGTGAATAGAAGACTTATAGACTTTTACAGACTTGAGGGAATTTATCTTCAAAATCCACTAGCATTGAGTCCACATAAGATAGATTTCATAGCATTGAGGATCCAAACTCGTAAGTCTATGGCAAGTTGCATGATACAAGCCAAGTCTCTAGATCCATCACTTGAATTCAAAGCAATTAGTACTGCCACTCACATTCTTAACAAGCCTCCTCATCCAACCTTAGATGGCAAGGCTCCTTTTGAGGCATTGTGTGGCAGAAAACCTATTATGACACACTTCAAAGTCTTCAGTTGTCATGTATGGGAAAAGATATCTTCTAGGGGATACAAGGCACAGTCACCTTGGCCTTGTACTTTCATTGGTTATGAAGATGGTGTGAAGGCATATAGACTATTGGATCTAGAGACACATCATATTTTTGTGGAGAAGGATTTACACTTTGAGGAAAGTTCACCAAGCTTGTCCTATAATCCTCTCTGCACATCATATCATATGGAAACTGATAGTGACACAAATGATAGTTCTTCAATAGATTCAGACACATGGGGTTCTATTGACAGTTGCAGCAAGAGGTCACGACATCAGTCCAGTCCAGATGCATATATTGCCATAGTGATAGGTCCAGCATAGCAAGGTACATCTAGTCTTCCAGGTCTAGCATCAGTGATAGATTTGGGGGACAGTATTGAGGGCTCCATCTAACCCTCTTGTTCATTCTCTATATGATTAATCATTATAGGTTGAAGTGATTGTGGATACTTATGATCAACAGTTGCAGAGGGCTTCTTCATTGGTTGAGCAGACAAACATTTCTTTGAGATAGGTTCTTCAACCAGTTGAGAAAGTTCAGAGACATCACTTACCTATGAGATTCTTTCCATGCACAACATAAGCATCTCATTTTTACCCTTGGCCTTGTTTCTTCCTAAGGGGAGGAACACCATTCTGCAATCTTGGATCAGCTTGTTCATCAAGGTAGTCATTGGTAGGCATCTTATTTGTGGGGGGGAGCCTATCCTATCTCTCTTCCTCTTCTCATTTTTCTCTTATATATATACTGGATGTATGTCGTAATGGGGGGGGGTCTTGATTACTCCATCCATCCATACATCATGTATTTTTCATCTCTCTTTTTTAGGGAGGTTTTTTCCCATAAGGTTTTCCCTCTTTCTCTGCTTTATGAGAGATTGCATTTCATTATATACATGGGTACCTAACACGGCCTAGTAGCCAGGACCCATCATGCATTGCATTCTAGATTTCATAAGCTTAAGGGCATTCTCCTAAGTTGCACTTAAGGGGGGGTGTTGGTGTAAATAAGTATTTACTATTTACACTTTACTTATGTTTACTTAGGTTAATGCATTATTTTATTATTTATTTAGGTGAGACACTTAGGAGTTTGTGTACTCTCATGAGTTGTCATGTTGACAACACAGAAGTACACAACTCTAATTTAGCACATGGTGTCTACAACACTAGAGTTTGCATAATTCATTGAGTTGTCATGTAGACAACATAGTTATTTTCACTCCCCTTTTAGCACATGTTGTCTACAACATTAATTTGCATGCTACATCATTGTAGGCATATCCTCTCATCATTGCACTTACTTCTATGCTTAATGGAGAATAACCCATATCTAGTGGACCTGTGCTTGGTTGTATGACTTATCATGTTATTGACTTATATGCATTCTAGAAGCTCTAAAGGAGCCTTTTATATACAGGCACTCCTAGTGTACTTTCATATGGCATATTGAATGAATATATTGTCATTCTGATCATACTCTCTCTTTGGTCTACTGTTGTGCTTGTGTTTGAGTTCCTTGGTCTTGGATGAATTTTTCCCTATGCTAGATTCTTACAGATTTTGTACTTAGTATATTTGTTAAATTAGATATTCATGTTTTTATCTATTTAGTGATTTTAGGTTAATTAATTTAGAGTTTAATGAAACATTTCTATAACTATTTTTACTGTTATTTCTATTAGAAATCATTGTTGCTATTATTTTTATTATAGATTGATGTTTTAAACTATGTTTTTGATGTTTTTGTTGATGGGGAGTGACAATTCATGTCGCCATAATTACTTTGGTTTGTTGTAGTTTTGTTTTTGTGTCTTCTAGTTGCATCCATAATCCCTTAGCTCATGACCTGCATCCCTTGATGGCATATTACCTAGACACCTTGCAAAAGCTTACACCCCCCGATTAACATGATTAGATCAAGTTGAAACTCATTCTAAATACTAAATCTTTCTAATTATTTGCCCCAATGTTGGCCTATCATTTTGATATTCTTTCTATGTAAAGGTATCAAAGGTAGGTTAGCGAGTGAGTTGAGTTAGGAATAGTGCACCTTAGGGAGTGTTTGATCAAGTGACAACCTTTCGAAGTCTAGTACCTTAGGTTTATGTTCTAGTAAATCATATAGATGTATTATTTTAGAGTTTACAAGTAGGTCTTAGTAGTCATATTCAATTCTATGTTATCACTTGTTGTTGTGAGTAATTTTTATAAAGAAAGAAGTAATTTTGAAGGAAAAATGATGCATTTTCAAGCTACTTCCAACACATCAATATTTGGTGAAAATGGTTCAAAAATGTGCAAAATTTGAAGGGAACACAAGAAGCAAAATATGCTTGGCATCAGGGTCATTATCCCTCGACCTCACCTTGTACTATGATAGGGAGCGCACCTTGGGCACTTCTCCAAGACCCTACAAGGGGCCTTTCCTCTTGAACTCACTAGGGGCTACAACCCCCAGACCTCTCCTTTCAAATTTAAAAATAGAAGAAGAAATTGGTGGGGAAATTGTGCTAACCAAAGGTGATATTTTTATACCCTCTTTACCTAATGAATGCAACTTAAATGATCTTGGTCTTCCATTATCACAAGCATGTAAAAATTCTATCCTTATTTTTGAGCAAGAGAAAATAATTGATGATTTTTTAGAACAATGTGATTTTGTGGATGAAAATTTAACCACTTGTTCTAATTGTTTCAAAAAAGATGAAAAGTGCATATACATGAACTACCAATAGTGCATGGTGAATGAAGTACAAGATATCTATGAACCTCACCATGATAAGGATGAAAGTGAACAAGTCTTTCTAGTAACTGGTGAACAATTTTAAACACCAACACAAGAAGATCAAGGTATGAATTATGATGGAAACAATTATTATCACTCTATTACATTGCAAAGATAACACCTTTCTTCAAAGCATACTTCTTTACATAATACGCACAATGAATGGAATCATGAATACTCACAACAACCACTATATCCATCCTACCCATTCCCGCCCACTTTATATGATGGGGACACGACCCAAGAACAATAGAATGGACACAACAGAAAAGGGAAATTGTAATAACTAAAAAATAAGCTAGTACATTCAGTACAGAGAAAATAAACTTCAAAACATGCCCTAAGGGCTTACAATAGCATAAATGTGGAGATAATTTCTCCTTTCAGTACCTCCTCTCAAACTCCACTCCGAACTGCCTTTTACGATGCCAAAAATCTCCTTAAATAGACCCCGAAGGGTTAAGGACTAGGAGTACATTCTAGAAAGTGCTAGTAGGCATCCACCAACCAAATAGAAGGTTCCAGAAGCTGCGTTAGAAGTCAATGCAAATCTAGAAGAATCCAGAAACGGTAACAGAACTTTTAAGAGGCATAACTTTTGAACTGTAGCTCCGATTGACGAACTGTTTACATTTTTGGAAAGCTCTCAAAGCGCTCTATAGCCCTATGGACCAGCTTCGCTCGTCCCCCATTTTCAGCCCTTTTTGAGGTCATTTAATGCCCCTAACCTGGCTTTGAAGCATTCTTAGGAAGTCTCCACAACCCGAAAAAACTGCAATAACTTTCAAACCGTGGGGCCTTTTGACCTGATTCTTTTTCTGGAATGCTCTAAATTACAATTATATTCATCTAGCCAATTTACACCTCCTAGTTCACCAAAATGATGGCTCAATTACATACTCCTATTTTTTCGAGATTTACACAAACACTGATAGTGGAACTGTGAGAGTTGGAACCTTTATTTGACCCAAATGGGTATCCAAAAATGAGAATACATGAAATAGAAACTAAGTCTAAGTATTTTTTTTTTGGTGACATATGATTTCCCTTATACCTTTGGATGCTCCTGCATCAGACACCCAAGGTAGATTGAAAAGTGACCCTGTCACTTTATGAATGGTAGAGGAAATCCCAAATGGGAAACCTCAACTGCTGAAATCCAAGTTGAGTCCTCGATCGATCGTCCTTTCCATTTGACCAAATACTCTTCATACTACCTGTTTCTGGTACTCCTACCCACATGATGATCTAGTATGTCTTCTATCTCCTCCTTCTTAGAAGCAGGAATTGGACATGGCTCTAACATCAGCTCCTCATCTGCACCATCATCATGATACTCTATTAAATCTGCAATGTTGAAAATGGGAGAAATGTGAATACCATCTGGCAGCTCCACTTCATATTCATTTCTTGAGTCATGTTTCTTCAAAATTTTGCAGGGGCCAAATTTTTTCATTTTCAGCTTATTGTAAGTACCGGCTGGAAATCTTTCTTTTCATAAGTACACCATGACTAAATCTCCTACTTGGAATTCCTTATGTCTTCTCCTTTAATCAGCCCTACCTTTATACTCTTGATTCATCTTGATAATGTGTGCTTGAGCCTCCTCATGTAGACGCTTGATATGTTCAGCAAATTCCTCAGCTTCAGCACTTGTCCTCTACCCTTGTTCTATCTTCCTCAATTCTGGTGCAGTCCTTGGGCTATTCCCATATACAATTTGGAATGGTGATTTTCCAATAATCCTATTTATAGAGTTATTGTAAGCAAACTCTTCTTGTGGTAGAATCAAATCCCATCCCTTGGGCTTATCCCCAACTAAACATTTCAGCAAATTGCCCAGACTTCTGTTTGGCCATTAGTCTGTGGGTGATGCGTGGAACTAAATTTTAAGTTGGTTCTTAACTTTTTCCACAATGTCCTCCAGAAATACCCCACAAATTTAGTATCTCTGTCAGAAACGATGCTCCTTGGAAGACCATGTGGTCTTACCACCTCTTTGAAAAACAAGTCTGCAATATGGACATCATCATGAGTTTTGTGGCATGGAATGAAATGTGCCATTTTGGAGAACCTATCAACCACCACAAATACTGAACCATTACCCCTTTGTGTCCTTTGAATCCAAGAACAAAATCCATACTTATGTCCTCCCATGGCCTTGATGGAACAAACAATGGCTGATATAGGCCAGTATTGTGACTAAACCCCTTGGCAACTTGACAAACCTGGCAACTCTGTACAAACTTCTTCACATCCTGTGAAATTTGAGGCCAAAAATAATGTTCTCTAAGAATGGCAATGGTCTTATCTCGACCAAAATGTCCTACCATCCCTCCACTGTGTTTCTCCTTAATCAGATTTTCCCTCATGGAACTCCTTGGAATGCACAATTGACTACCCTTGAACAACATGCCATCCTGAATCAAATAATCTAACCACTTGGTTCTATCTACAGCAATAGGTTCTTTACAAGCTTTCCATGCTTCAGCAAAATCAGGATCCTTGGGGTACAAATTCTTGAGTTCATCAAACCAAACTACTTCAACCTGCATTACTGTAAGCAACAATTGTATCCTACTTAGTGCATCTGCAACCCTGTTAGATTTTCCACTTCTATGCTTCAACACAAACGTATAACTCTGCAAGAATTCTACCCACTTCATATGCCTCTGATTCAATTTACCTTGGCTATTTAGGTACTGTAATGCCTGATGATTAGTATACAAAACAAATTCTTTTGGCAATAAACAATGCCTCCATTTCTTTAAGGCCTAAACTATTGCATAGAATTCTTGATCATAAACAGAATACTTCTTCTTTGCATCATTCAATTTTTCACTAAAATATGCAATAGGCTTACCTTCTTGGCTTAATACAACCCCAATAGCGCTGCCACTAGCATCACAATCCACCTGGAACACTTTTCTAAAATTTGGAAGTGCCAACACAGGCTGTTCTATCACCTTCTTCTTCAGCAATTCAAAACTTCTCGTAGCTGCTGCAGTCCATTTGAACTCTTTTCTATCCCCTCTTATTGTATCAGTTAGGGGTGCACATATGCCACTAAAATTCTTAATAAAATTCCTATAAAAACTAACTAGACCATGAAATGATCTTACCTCAGTAGCAGACCTTGGAGTAGGCCATTCCAAGATGGCTTTTACCTTCTCTGGATCCATTTTGAGACCTTCAGGTGATATAACAAACCCCAAATAGACTAACTCCCTTTTTGCAAAGATACACTTCTTCAGATTAATTAACAGTTTCTCTTCCCTTAGCCTTTCAAGGACACTACGAATATGCAATAAATGTTCTTCCAAAGTCTTGTTGAAAATTAAAATATCATCCAAATAAACAATAACAAATTTTCCCAAGAACTTCTTAAGTACCTCATTCATGAGCCGCATGAAGGTGCTTGGGGCATTCGTCAATCCAAAGGGCATGACTAACCACTCATAAAGACCCTCCTTGGTCTTGAAGGCTATTTTCCACTGATCTCCTTCTCAAATCCATATCTGGTGATAACCACTCTTCATATCTATCTTTGTGAAGTACTGAGCTCCACTCAAGCAGTCCATAAGATCATCCATCCTTGGCAAAGGAAACCGGTACTTGATGGTTATCCTATTTATAACTCGAGAATCTGTACACATCCTCCACTCTCCATCCTTCTTTGGTGCGAGTACTGTAGGTACTGCACATGGACTTAGGCTCTCCCGAATCAAGCCCTTCCTCAACAGCTCCTAAACCTATATGTTTAGCTCCTCTGTTTCAGTAGGAGTCATCCTGTGAGCAGCCTTGTTAGGCAAACTAGCTCTTGGGATTAAATCTATCTGATGACTGATTTGCCTTACTAGTGGCAATCCATCTGGAACATTATCAGAGATAATATCTCCAAACTCACCTAGTAAATCTTAAACTTCAAGTGGTATTTCACTACTACCTTATTTATCTTTCCTAGGAATCAAAGCATAGCACATATGTTGATGTTTCATGCCATCTAAAAACTTCCTTCCATCAACAAGACAAATCCTAGCACTACTACATACCTTTTCGCCTTCCTTTTTCATGGGCTTCAATTTGTGAGGAACTCCATCCTTTGTTAGAGAGTATGTGTTTGCATGACCATCATGTATTGCATGCCTATCAAACTGCCATGGTCTACCCAACAATAGATGGCAAACATCCATCAAAATAACATCACATAGAACTTCATCATGGTAACTCCCAATTTTGAATTTCACTAAACATTGTTCACTTACCAGGACCTTATGATCAGCTTTTACCCAAGCAATCCAATAGGGTTGGGGATGTTTCTCCCTCTTGAGCTTCAACTTAGAGACCATCTCTTCTGATACCAATTTATCGGTGCTACCACCATCAGTGATCACGTCACAACATTTATCCTCACACTTGCATCTGGTATGGAACAAACTCCTTCATTGTCCTGGTTCAATCTCACCACTTAGTAGGACTCTGTCATTCACCAAGGTCTCTCCTCTTTTTGCATCCTCTGAATGTGATGATTGTACATCCTCATCCACATGAGCAACCCTAGCTTGGCCCTCAGCTCTCCTATATGTCCTTCCTTGTCATTGAGGGCATTCAAAGGCACGATGACCTTCTTCATTACAATGGAAACAGGTACCACAGAAGCCTCCTCTTCCTTGTCCATGTCCTCTACCTCTTCCTCTCCGATTTCCAAAGTCTTGGTCACGGGAGCGATTGAAACCCTCATTCCTCTGGTTCCTGCTAGTACCCTCATCTTCATTTTTCTTTTGGGTTTCATTACGACCTCCAGATGACCTACTGCTTCCCCTTCCTCCTTGACTACACCCTCTTTGTCTTCCTTCAAACCTTTTATTCAACTTCTCTTCAACTCGTAGGGAAAACTAGTATGCCTCTTCAACGCTGGTCATTCTTACCAGACTTAATTCCTCCTGGATACTAGGTCGCAACCCACTGATATAACGAGCAACCTTCTCCTTATTTGCTTCTGCATGCCCTAATCTAATCAAGAGTCAATAAAAATCCTCTGTATATTCTTGGACTGATCTTCCTGCTTGCTTTAACGCATGCATCTTCTTAAACAAATCAAGCTCGTAGTCCACAGGAATGAACTGCTTCTTCAATTTGTCCACCATGTGATCCCACCTTGTGATCTTCTCCTTTCTTCTTCTATTTCTTTCCAATTGGACCTCTTGCCACCAGATTTTGGCATGGCCTTTCAGTTTGGCCTTTGCAAACTTAACCCTATCTAGGTCCCTGATATCCTCATACTCAAAGTATTCTTCTAGTTCATTGATCCAATCGATCAACTCATCTGGTTTCAAATTTCCATAAAATACACCCACTTCAATTGTAGGTCTTTTCTCAAACTTAGTAATGGCCCTAAAAAGCCTTTCCTCTGCATGATTCAGAACTTCCCCATCAAATTCCCCTTCTGGTCCAATTTCGTCTTCTTCGTTGTCATCTTCACTTTCATCACTAGCGGCCACAATTGTTCCTCTATAGAGTTCCTCTTGCAATGCTTGTACCTACCTTTGGAGGGCTCTAACCTCCTGAGGATTAATAGTTTTGGCCCTTCTGCCACGCTCTCTTCATGGAGGCATCTTCTTAACTCAAACCCACAACCACACAGTCCTGGTGCAAACTGCCTCACAGTCGGCACTCTGTCTACACACTCAAGAAAATCGGCTCTGATACCACTTGATGGGGACATGACCCAAGAACAACAGAATGGACACAACAAAAAAGGGAAATTTTAATAATTGAAAAATAAGCTAGTACATTCAGTATAGAGAAAATATACTTCAAAACATGCCCTAAGGGCTTACAATAGCATAAATGTGGAGATAATTTCTCCTTTCAGTACCTCCTCTCAAACTCCACTCCGAACTGCCTTTTACAATGCCAAAAATCTCCTTAAATAGACCCCGGAGGGTTAAGGACTAGGAGTACATTCTAGAAAGTGCTAGTAGGCATCCACCGACCAAATAGAAGGTTCCAGAAGCTGCGTTAGAAGTCGACACAAATCTAGAAGAATCCAAAAATGGTAACCGAACTTTCGAGAGGCATAACTTTTGAACTGTAGCTCTGATTGACAAACCATTTACATTTTCGAAAAGCTCTCAAAGCGCTCTATAGCCCTATGGACCAGCTTTTCTCGTCCCCATTTTTTGGCCCTTTTTGAGGTCATTTAATGCCCCTAACCTAACTTTGAAGCATTCTTAGGAGGTCTCCACAACCCGAAAAACTGCAATAACTTTCAAACCGTGGGGCCTTCTGACTTGATTCTTTTTTTTGGAATGCTCTAAATTACAATTACATTCATCTAGCCAATTTACACCTCCTAGTTCACCAAAATGATGGCTCAATTACATACTCCTATTTTTTCAGGATTTACATGCACACTGATAGTGGAACTGTGAGAGTTGGAACCTTTATTTGACCCAAATGGGTATCCAAAAATGAAAACACATGAAACAGAAACTAAGTCTAAGTATATTTTTTTGGGTGACACAAGATTGCCCTTATACCTCTGGATGCTCCTGCATCATTATATCCTCAAAAAATCTTTCCATTTTCATTATCCTATTTATATCATATATTACTCACTCTACCATATCCACCAAGGGATTTTGTAATTCTTCCAAATACTTTTCATAATAAGGTGATTGAAACTGCATATAATACTAAACTCTCAAGGATCCCTTTACCATTTGATGATGTGCTTGTAATTGGTAAACCAGTGTTGGAATGCATTGATGCACATATGGGATGTGATTTTGGTTTAACTAGATTAGAAGAACAATATAATTTATTGAATTATAATAAACTTTGTTCTTCTTTTCTACTTAGTGAATCACAAATGCACACAAATGAGATCGTACTTCAAAGTGAGTCAATCATCAAACTCATAACTATGTGTGTTGACATTAATCATGCACTAAGAAAATATTAAACTATATGCATTCCTTATTCCAAAAATGTGTTGTCAAACAATCCAAGATCTATCTTTTCTTATGTTTCTACTTATCCATATCAATATTTAGAGGCCAATGGTTAAAACGTGCATTCCTCACATACTTGTTGATTTGGAGCCATTGATAATTGATTAAGCACAATTCTAAGAGATTATATGCAATGACCAAATAAAATATGTTGCACATGGATGAATATTCATTTCAAAATGATCAAAGTATTAATATCTATATAATTATCAATATTGACTCTTTGTACTTCCATTCTATTTCTTGATTTTTTGGATTGTCCTAATAACTCCGTGCTTTTGTAACATGAAATTAAGCTAGGGGGATATCCACTAAATTTTGGAATTCTTGGATGATTTCTAATAAATTCTTGTTGACTTCTCATTGGTGCTCTTGATATACTAAATCTTGTAATACTAGGACAACATCAAAGTATGCATGTTTTTGTTGATTAGCATTGATATTATGTATTCATCATAATTTTATTCATTCATCTTTATCAATTACTTATTCATATAAATTAATCTACCAATCATTTCTACAAATGAATTACACACTTAATGGTAGAATGATTGAATGGATGATATTGCTTTACTATACTTGATATACTTGGTTTTGAGGATATGGTTATAGGTCTCTTGTTATGGTGAGATGATATATCTTAGAATCAATTCTAGTTGATGATTCTTCCCTACACAAGCATTGAATAACACACTATGTTGGCTTTGTTAACACTATGTGGGCTTGATATTTGTCCAATGCATATCAATTTTGCTTGTGATTTTTCAAATCACAAGAAGATTTTGGCATAAGATGTTCACCACCTTGAGATGAGATTTTTTTTTTCTCTAATGTTATATTACATGGAGGACACTATGCAACTAGGTCTATGAGATCCATGCATAATACAACACCCTTTTATTGAGATACACGTCCATAAATACTTTAAAGAGGTGTACAAGAATCTTGAGTATATTGTAGATAATCAAATTCCTTCCTCAAGATGAGAATCCACCTACCTATCGTGTCATGGATACATTGGTAATTCATATTGGTCTCTCACTCCATATTCATGTCTTTGGTCATGAAATCCTATATGAAGCTTTCCAATTCAGTGGTATGTGATGCATGGATCAAGATTGTTTTTAGAAGTGGCCCTACATTCCTTGATGTGTTGAGGTTATTCTTGGTCATCATTTCAAGCTCATTATGCAATTTTGTTTTACTTGTACCTTTAGTGGGATCATGGATAGAACTTAAGTTTTGGATGATATCATTTTTCCTCATCGATGTTATGATTTATGTTTTTCTTTGGCCATTCTATGCAATTATTGAAAAATGAAATAAAAGATTGAAAAAAAAGGAAAAAATAATAATAAAAGATCCAACAATTAAAACCTTCAAGCGTTGTTGGTCAATTAATATTTTAAAACTAGTTTTCGACAGATGTTAACTGCAAAATAAATTCTTAATGGTGAAAAATATTTTTACAATGCCATTAAGTAGTGAGTGATTGAAAATTGGCTTGCTAGCGATCACTAGTTATTATACAAAATTAAAAAAAATTTAAAAAGAATTTTAAAAAATGAGAAAAAAAAAAAACAAAACAAAAAAATTAGAAAAAGGGGGAAAAGGTAAAAAAAAAATGCAATAATTGGTATTCTTGTTTCCTACTCATTGTTTGTTTTAGGAACACTCAGTGGATTTTGTGGTTCTTTAATTTTTGACACCTTGTGTCACTCACTCTTGAAGCTCTACTCCTATTTAGTGTGGTCATCAAAACTTTCATCACTAATTGTATATGTTGTATGTCTAGTTGAGGTGTTCCAGTGGAATGTACAACACACTATTTGGTTCAATTTGATGATGGTGACTCCTAACATTGTAGTCTTTGTTACAATTTTTGTTTCCTTCTAGTGGTATGCTCTCTGATGGTCTTAATCAGGTGGAGGTCTTTTGTGGTGTTGCAGTTTTTGGATTTTTATTGGTGAGATGCTCTATGTTCTAGCCTTGGTCTCTTTGAACATGCATGTTGGTAAAATAATTTATTTTATTTTTCATTATTTTATTTCTTAAATTTATTTATATTTCTTATTATATTAATCTTTATGCAACACCCTTACCTCATCTCTCCTTGTTTCCCATTGATTATCAACACTTTCAGTTGGAGGGAGGTGTCACATCCTATTATATATCCTTCATCCATCATCCTTAATCATCCCACCATACTATCTATTATAATCATCATGCAGTGCCCTTTTTTGTGTCTCTTATTTCACCCATTTCAAATCATTTTGTGTAGAGTGAGATAATTTTCCCATGACACCTCCTATAGATAACCATTTGAACCATGATTCTATAAAAATGGTAAAAAGAAAAAAAAAATGAGAAAAGAGAGGAAATTTGTAGGAGACATCTATATTGGCAAAAATAAATTGAAAAAAAGAAGCAACAAAGCTTGTTGTAAGAAGATCATAAAAATTAAAATGTGGTTGTGCATGAACTATCATAGTTTAGGGTGACAAAACAAGTCAAGGACATAGATCCAACTAACTACAAGTTCAAACTAAGACATCTTGGTCATAATTATTAAACATAGATGTACAATATGCTCAGTTAGGGGGAACTATGGGAGCTATTTATGTCCTAAATTATACCATATTTTAGCCTTCATACTCATTTCCATATCTATTTTAATATTCCATTTTCTCCTTCTATGTTGCATATGATCTAAATATATATCAACAATATCTAATCTAGTTTTTAAGTGAAGTATGTGAATAAAAGATGTGATTATATTTATCTAACATGTTGATTATGAGTTGTGGGTCTTCGTATCACCTACTATGCATTTTCCTATATTAATTGGTGGGGATATCTAACATGTTTTAATTTGTGGATCCTCCAAATATCCCTCAACTACCTATTAGTTATTGTTAGCATAGAAACACTTTTTTTACCAATATTTGATGTAGATATTGTCCATAATGTGTATATGCATGAGGAGGACAGCATGGCAAGTTAAGTGCCACTAGATTGAAACAAATATGGCCCAACATCAACCTATTTTTCTGATAAGAGTAGTGTCTGTAATGGTGTACAAACCCAAAAGAAATATCTCACAACTATAAGTCTCACATGGTCAAGGAAAAGCATCAATCAAACTCTTCTTATCTTTGTCTTCTGTTATAACCAAATTATTCCAAAACTATGGCTCAAAAACTATGAATGAAGACAATATTGTTTTGTTGGAACGATAACAATAAGTCACCTATTCTTGGCATGGAACTGATTTATATTGTATTGTTACATTAGTTATTATTTGTATTGGTGTGCATTATCAAAATGGTTCTACAATTGCTATAGTTACATATACATAAGTAACGTAAGATATAGATTATTATAAACATATATTTTTATTCACAGAGGTTATTGTTGCATGCAAATATATATTGTATCATTTTTTGATAAATAAAAATAACATTCTCTCATGATCACAACAATATAGAATTTGTTTTTGCTCTACTCATCATGCAAGCTAGGGAATAAGAGTTTGCTCTTTGGCAAAGCACGATGATATTTTCATTTGGTGTGTTTGTTTAATGTATTGTTTAAGAGTTTGATTGCATAATTAATCTATTTTTAAATTAGATATTCATGTTTTTTTTTTCTATTCAATGATTTCAAATTAATTAATTTAGAGTTGAATGAAACATTTCTATAACTAATGTTATTGTTATTTCTATCGTAAATCATTGTTTCTATTATTTTGATTATAGATTGATGTTTTTTGACTTTGTTTCTAATGTTTCTATCAACAAAATTGATAATTCATGTCACTAAAATTACTTTGGTTGTCGTGGGCTTGATTTTGTTTGTTCTAGCTACATCCATAATCCCTCAGCTCACAACCTGCACCCCTTGATGCTATATTAGCCAAACACCTTTTACAAGCTTACACCTCTAGATTAACATGATTACACCAAGCTAAAATTCATTATAAATATTAAATCTTTCTCATTATTTTCCCCAATGTTGGCCTATCAGTTAACCTTAGAGAAAACTTCATGGGTAAGTGCACTTGAGTTGGACTACTACTAGGATGAATGAGTGAGCTTTTAGGAAGTCTCAAAGCTTAACCTTGTTGTTCACCTTGTTGAACATCACCTAGATGGAATGAGTACTAAGTGTTGCATCAACTAAAACTACTTACTATTGTTATTAAATCACACTTTATTATAAAATGAAGCTTAAAAGTTGTCATACACTCATTGTAGACCTTGCTCATTACATCAATATGAACTTAATCATAATTCTTTTAGAATAACTAGATTTGATTGTGTATAAATTTCTATCATTAATCTTAAATGAATATGAAATTGATGATAAAAGTCACCCACAAATAAGAAAATAATTCTATTTTATTTATTTGTAAATTATTTTATTTTATTGAAGAACATCAATTTTTTTATAATACTATTTTTTAGAAAACATGATTTCATACTTAGTCTACTTTTTAAATTAGATATTCATGTTTTTATCTATTTAGTGGTTTCAGATTAATTAATTTAGAGTTGAATGAGATATTTTTATAACTAGTGTTACTGTTATTTCTATCATAAATCATTGTTGCTATTATTTTTATTATAGATTGATGTTTTTTACTCTTTTTCTGATGTTTTTGTTGATAGGAAGTGACAATTCCTATTGCTAGAATTACTTTGGTTTGTTGTATGTTTATTTTCATGTGTTCTAGTTGCATCCATAATCTCCAAGCTCACAACCTGCACCCCTTGATGGTATATTACCCAAACACTTTTTAGAAGCTTGCACCCCTAGATGAACATGATTACACCAAGTTGAAAATCATTCTAAATATTAAATCTTTCTCATCATTTTCCCCAATATTGGTCTATCACTTAGCCTTAGAGGAAACTTCAAGGGTAAGTGCACTTGAATTTAAACTACTACTATGATGAATGGGTGAGCTTTTAGGAAGTCTCAATGCTTCACCTTGTTGTTCACCTTGTTGAACATCACCTAGATGGAATGAGCACTAAGTGTTGCATCAACTACAACTACTTAATATTGTTATTAAATCACACATTATTATAAAATGAAGCTTAAAAGTTTACATACACTCATTATATACTTTTCTCATCACATCAATATGAACTTAATCATAATTCTTTTAGAATAGCTAGAGTTGATTGTGTATACATTTCTATCATTAATCTTAAATGAAGATGAAATTGATGATAAAATTCTCCCACAAATAATAAAATAATTATATTTTATTTATCTGTAAACTATTTTTATTCGTTTTTATTTTTTTAATCAGTAAATGGTTGAAGCCTTTTATTATATTTAAACAAAATGTTACATCTTAGGTTTCTCTATTCAAATCGACACTGGTAGGAAAGAATAGAGAAGAAAACCTCTAGTCTCACCCGAGACCTTAGTCCTTTATTATTACATTATAAAAGGTTCATACCCCAGTTTCATAATTGAATATTTATTACAAACAGAGCGGAGAAGAGTCCTAATCTGAATATGATGGCTCTAAAGAAACCTAAATCAGCCAAATATAATATTGCTCCAAAAGATCCACTCTAACCAAAGCTTTAGATTCTTAGTAGGCATCCCTTCTTTGTTGTTTTGTCTAGAGCACACAATACTATTGAACAAAAGTCCACTTAAAAAGAAATCATTAGTATTGATAGTTAAGAATACAAATTGCTTTCTTGATTAGATATTAACACGCTTTGTTAACCTAGACCAATTCACAAAATGCTGATTTTTTTTGAATTTTATTACAAGATCTACTTGATCCTACCTTTCCTTAGAATACATATATTACTATAATGAAGCAAAATCCACCTAAAAAATCAAGTATTGATATAACATTCTAAGTTCAGAGTAATTATTAGTTATTGTTTCTAATCATAAAAAAGAGGATACAATCTAACCCAATCACCATTAAATAGAAACATATTATTCAACTAGATTCCTTAAATTATGATAGGATTATAATGGAGAAAAACTTAATTACTTATTTTAAGATTGTTTAATTTAATTAACTTAATTAACTCTATTATCTAAACGTGGACTAGAAATTTCACATAGGGCAATGCAACAATATGTAACTTTCAAAAAAAAAAAATTATATTAATAGGATTCATCAGAATATATTTAAACTTATGCAAAAAGTATAAACTAGTACCAAACTTCATCATAGGAAGGAAATAGAACAAGTCAACTAACTCTATAGAATGCTTTAAACTATTAACCTAATTACTTTTCCTATGATAATCTAGATTCTTATAGTATAACACACTCAATATAAACTAGAAGTACAATGAGAGTGAGTGCCACCTTATAAGGAAAACTTAAGAATGATAAAAAAAAAATGCATTAGGTTCTCATACTTTATCAATACCTTACTAAATGTAGTGCTTTTAACCTTAGAGGATTTATTTAAAAAGGATATTAATTTGAATTTACATATTAATCCAATTGACTTGCCCATTTCAAGCTCTAAAAGTTTCTACATTATCTACCAATTAAAATAGTCTAAAAACCTGCATCCTCCAAATCTATGCTCACAACCATATAGAGTCCCATTTGATAATCCTATGCAAATGTGCCTTAATAAGGCTCTAAGAACCAAAGCAGCCATAACGCAGAGGTAGAGAATAGTATAGACTTTATTAATATAAACTTTATATATATTGATATCATGAGATTACAAATATACAAAAGGAAGCTACTAAGCTGGAAGCAACCAGACTAGCCAGCCTCAAGATAAACTGTCATACTAAGATAACTACCATATAAACCTAATACAAAACTCCCCTTTAAAAAAATATGAAGACCTAGAACATACTAAAGAAAACCATAAGCACAAAAAGCCCTAAATGCCTACCAAACAAAAAGAGACCAACAAAACACTAACCAGGAATCCGAACACGAGACAACATCGGGGAAAACACCAACTAGAAACCATAGAGAACAATCTAAGAACTAAGCACACCCTACTATTTCCAAAAAACCATAATGACCATAGCAATGTCATTAGGGTGTTCTAGCTAGAAATGAGGGGGAAATTCAAAGGAGAACTTTTCCCTGCTAGACTTTTTGATATTAGGGTTACAAAACTCTAGGGCATCTAGATTTTCCAGTTCCACCCCCAGATGGACATAGGAATTAAATAGGATAAGATAACTTTTGAGCCGTTCCTTTCCAATATCCACCACTACCCCTCTCCATCTGAAAAGGAATTGTATGCTGGATTCCATCTTTGGCCACACCTAGTTAAAGGCTATAAGATCACGAATTACCAATTTAGGTCACCTTGGTACAATTTCCAAATCAAAGCTCCCCAAAGGATGGTCTATATACATTTCAAGGAGGGGGACTCTAAGCTTCTTGTCTAAGCTCATGATTGCTTCTTCCAATCCTCTGCACCAAATAGGATCAAATATGTTCTAAAAAAAGTCTCACCATGTCCCATTTATCAATTATCACCCTGGCCATACACCCAATAAAGGTTCCTATAATATCGCTATTAGTCCTCCATGAGAAGTCATATTTGAAAAAACCTTCACCTAGGGCCCTACTAACCACAATTCTTATCATCCCATCTACTGGTTTGAACACTTGGTTCCACCTTTCTAGCTTCACATTTCCATGAAAGGCCATAATACAAACCTTTGAAGCATGAAAAAGGTAGATAAAAGTATCCATAGCTAAAAGAAGGGCACAAAATGACAACGACGGGTCCCAAAATGAATATAAAAGGGGAAGAAATAGCCTACAAAAGCTCTAGAAGATCCAAGACACTTGCCTACATCATCTAAATCATTATCTCAACATCACCATGAAACTACCATGATACCAAAGAGAGAGATTCCATAATTGGAAGACAAGGGTGCTACCTACTTACAAACAAGGAAATTAATCCATAAACAACCCTTTGAAAGATATAAGATACTTAGTTAAGAGTCTTTCACTATAACTCTCTATTCAATAAACACATCTACACTAAAGGACCCCTAAAATAATCTTATGCCTAATCCTTATGAAAATGCATTGTGGTAGTTTCATAATCTATTAATCTGTGCAATGCCTATACTTCATGACATCCTATAATAATTGGTTATAGCTTATAGGATATATTATAAACTTGATCTAAAATAGCATTTTGTCATTTTACAGTATAACTTAAAAAGAGTTAAGGGACCTACACTTCCTAGGCTATTGCTAAAACAAAACTAAGAAAATTCAAACCATTATAAAATTGATTATAGAGATTACTCAAATTAAAAATAAATTGGGAAGACTAGTGCTCTATACTTGAAAAATGATCATTAAATACCAAAAATTTCCCACCATCGGCTCCCTTATTTGTGAGTTGATCTGCCTACTGATTACATTCCTGAAAGATATGATAGATCTAGATATATACAAACAAGTCTAGGAAACTAAGGACTTCTTCCAGTTTAGAGTTAAGAACCCAGTTGGGCATTACTCTCTTCCTTATAGCATTTAAATCAATTTGAGAATCACCTTTGATGATGATATTAGATAAACCTAATTTTAGGTAGAGTTGAACTCCTTCCAATGCTTCAAGATCCACCAAATTATTGGTAGTGGGATTGATAGATTTCGCTTTTTTAGCAATCCACTTACCTATGTCATCAATAATGATGAAATCGATACCTATTACACTTGGATTGCCTCTAGCAGCCCCATCAAATTTAAGCCCATCCTATTAGAGGAGGGGGGGTGGGGGGTGGGCGGGGGGTCTATCTATAGCTTTCCCTTGCCTCTTTTCTCTTCTTGAAATATGTAAGCAGGGGATTGATCAAGTTTGTCCATTTCATTTTAATATACCCATCCGAACTTGAGAATGATCCTTCTTCTTTCTTGGAATTCCTAAGATGAGTATTTATTGTCTCAACTACATTTGCTTCTTCTTTTTTTTAATCTCTTCTACCTGCATGTCCTAGTCATAGAGGATTGTTCTATTCCTTTCTTTCCAAACTTCCCACACGAGGATGGATGGACAAATGTTCCATAGTTTGTTGTAGATGCCTTTATAGAGATTATTAGGCTAGCTTTTAAGGATATCAATTAATGATCTAGGCAAAGGAGAGTACCAACCTAACATATGTCTGAACCAATCCCAACAAAATTGCAAGTAGGGACAACTAAATAAGATGTGATCAGTATCCTCACTATGTTGTTTACATAACATGCATCTAGAAGGACCTTCAAAACCTAATTTATGGAATCTCTCAGCCATCAGGATCCTATTTTGAAATGCCAGCCATAAAAAGAAACCTACCTTAGGCAAACAAGATGGGTCCCAACAAAGTTTAAGGGGAATTTCCACTTCATCCCATCTTTGGGATTGAATAAGGGCTTTGTATCCATTTTTCACACTACACTTGCCATCATTTAATGTCACCCAAATGAACTTGTCATTACTTTCAAGTTGCTTAACTTTCCTATGCTATATAAATTGTTCATATACCTTTTCTAGTATAGGTTCCACATCTATATCCTTCAGAGGTTTCCAAATCCATCTGGGGCTACTATTCATAGATATCTTTGTTTTGTAGTTACTGACCTTACTTTCCCATAGATTGATGGTATAGAAGGACCCTTTCAAGGCTCCCACAATTTCATTTTTGGTGTGATGAACTTCTCTTAAGAAGTATGTGAATACAATAAGAGCATATAGCTCATGCTTGTGTGTCCAACCTAAGATAGGTTTTAAAGTTTCCTCCTTGGTCTTTGTTGAGAATGGTATCTTGACTTTGAGTCGATATCATTCTTAGTTCTTTGTTGGTGAAAGGTTGAGTTAGGATTCTTTATTGCATTTTAAGTATATGTGTGCATTAAAACACTTCCAAGGTGGACTACTTGCTTAAAAAGACCAAAGTGCATAAAAAATGGAATGTTATGTACAATGCCATGCTATGAAAAATCTGTCAACATATGGAATAGTTGTCTTCAAGAGTTTGGAAGTCTTAGGTGAAGCAAGGTAACAATCCCAAGGTTTCTTTGGGAAGGCCTAATATGTTCTTTGAAGGTGGAAACAAATAATTCTACCCGAGCAAGGAAAATTGCTTTTAAAAAAAAATTGCTAGCAACTTTTCAACTTCTTCCATTTCCTATTTTGTAATGTGACTTTGAAAAAACCCTAAAACCTATCTTCATACCATGGGATAAGCCTTTTTAAGGTTGGAAGAACCCAAACCAAGGGTTGGAAGTCATTGTTTTGTATGGCATTGTACTGCTGATTGTGATTGATTATATACAACATTTACTAGTTTTTGGTGTTGTTTGGCAGAAAAATGTATTGTTATTGTCATTTTGTTGCATGTATTAGTTGTTATATTGTGTATTATTCATTATCCATACATTAGATTAGATCTATAATCAATTTTTGTAAGTGTTTTGTAAATTTCTTTAAAAATAAAAGTGTTGTCCAATTTTGAGTTCTCAATAATGAAAGGGCTATAGCTCTTGTTTCCACCATGGGATTTCCATGGACTCTTGGATTCCAAGACTATAGACCCTAATGTGTAACATATTTCAAGTAGGGGCGTAGAAAATGTGTGCAAGCATTTGTTTGACAAAGCCCTAGGAGAGCTAGGCAATGTCTTGCTAGGAGCAATCACCATAGAAAGAGCTCTCAAGAGCAAAGCGTAAAGAGTGAAGACTTTCCCTTAAGAGGGATTCAAGAGGGTATGAGAAGGTTCTTTCTTGAAAAGGAGGAGTCTTTATAAGTTGAGGAAGGTGTTTGAAAAGAGGGGACAACAGGCAGCCAAGAAAACCCTCCAAAACCCTCAATTTTTTTCATTATTGCTATACGGCCTCTTGGTGGCCTAAAACCTCAAGAATATTTGAGTATGTACTGTGTGAAACAATTTTTATTAAGTCTAGGTCTGATGAATCTCTAAGGGTAATAATTTATTAGCCCTACAAATCTGAGTGGAGGCCTAATTAGGGGTTCTTCTAGTAGCCTTTTGTGAAGAAACCAAGAAATCGGGAATTAACCCATTATTACCATCCATTCAAGAATAGTAAAAGTGTTCCAATAACACCTTAAAACTTATCAAAACCTTGGTTGGACTAGGGAGTACTATGGAACAATGGTAGACCTACATCTGCTTTTTGGAAGAATTGCATTCGTAGGAGGATAAGAGAGTCATAAAGCAAAATTTGATCATTTCACCTGGTGGGAAGGTTAGGGTAGGTTAGAGAATGTTCTAAGTTGTAGGAAATCCTATAGACCAAGTTATGTGTTAGGATAACACCAAGATCCTAGTGCAGGTCAATGGCATAGATTGGTTAGTCTACCCTAACTCTCCCCATCAATTGACTAATTTCTCTTTGAGATCCCCTGGGAAGGGTCTTCATACTTTGGGAAGGGTCTTCATCCTGAAAATCGAGAATGAACCTTTTGCATTAAGATACTTGTTATACATAATCTTTGCCCATTTATTCTATCTTTCAACAAAGAGTCACCATACTAATTTGGCCCCTAATGCTTCATTTTGCCAGTATAAATTTTTAATGCCTAAGCCTCCAGCATCCTTAGGTTTACAAAATATTATCCCATCTTATTAGAGCCAATTTTTTTGAGTCCTTGCAATCATTCCAAAGGAAGTTTCTGAGTTTTGCCTCAAGCTTCTAATTAATAAACTTGGGAAGTGGAAGAAAAGATAGCAGGTAAGTTGGAATAGCAAATAGAACTAAACTAATCTTAATAATTTTGCCAAATTTTGAAAGCCATTTTCTCCATAATACTCTGCCATGCCTTACTAGATTTAGTCCCTTTCTCTAACTCAATACCAAGATATTTGCATGGAAATTTCCCTTTTTTATACCCCGTGATATGAGAAATTTTCTTTTCCATCTCTAGTTTGGTATTGATAAAAAAAATCTTAGATTTCATAGCATTCACTTTTTGACCCGATGTTGCCATGTATTACTAGATGATAACCTTGATATTTAACACCTCATTAGTTGTTCTCTCACTAGGAAGAATAGTATCATCTGCATATTTTTGGTGAGTAATGTTAGCGATGTTGTTTGTTATAGTTATACCTTTAATTTTCTTATTATTGTAAGCGTCAGTGAGAGCTCTCTTGAATGCTTTAGCCATAATGATATATAGAAATAGAGATAAGGGATCTCCCTATCTAATGCCTCTTGATGTTTCAAAAAAGCCCTCAGGGGTCCCATTAATAAGAATTTACATTTTTGTTATAGAAATGCATTTAAATATGAGGTTGATCCATTTACAGGAAAAACCAAAAGCTTCTAAGGTTTTTCATAGGAACCTCTAGTCAACCATATCATAAGCTTTTTGGATATCTAATTTCATGAACATACTTGCCCCTTTAGTTTTATTGGCCGAGTGTAACATTTCTTGAATAATATGTATTCCATCGAGGATCAATCTACCTGGAACAAAACCTATTTGTTCTTCAGATATAATTTTAGGGAGAATAAGCTTTAGTCTATTTGCTAAAATTTTAGATAAGATTTTATAAATAGTATTACATAATGTTATGGGCCTAAAATCCCTTGGGTTTTCTAGATCCTCCTTTTTAGGAATCTAAGAGAGAAAGGTATGGTTGATTTCAGATAATAATGAACCTCTATTTCTTGATGCTTTAATTGTTTTCCAAAGGTTTGAACCTATAATGTCCCAACATTTTTGGTAAAAAAAGGCCTGGAATCTATCTAAACCTGAAGACTTGTCAAGATTCATATTGAATACCACCAACCTAATTTCTTTCAAGGTGATAGGTTTATTTAGAGCTTTATTATCTTCTACTGAGACTATTTCAGGAATCAGTGCTAAGTGTTCAATTTATTCTCATGAGAGATGGATTCATGTTGAATCACTACTCATGAAACATGGGTCAATGAGTTTGACTCAAAATCACACAGTCAAATCCTGATAGCAATATCACAATTTGAATTGCAATGGAAATCAACTCCTACTTATCAAGATGAGATTATTTTTATATTTGTTAATGAATACACTTATTTCATTCGAGATCAATTTTTTATCTGAATTATATATTGGCCCATATATGTTTACTAAGATAAACTAAAGTTCGATTTTAAAGCTTTTGACTATGCTGTTGATCCAATTGTTATTTGAGTTTATAATATCCAAGGATACTTTCCTAGGATGCCATATGAAGCCTAAGCCCCCAGATGCCCCATTAGATTTTTGTAGACTAATATTCCACCTACCTAATTTCTTACCTAACTTTGTTCCTTCTGTCTTATTTAATTTAGTTTCTTGTAATAAAATAACTTCATATTCAAATAGTTTTAGGTTTTGTTTTAGTGATTTTTTTTTGCTAGGAGCATTTAAGCCCCTAGCATTCTGTGTAGTGATCTTCATGCTTCCTTGGGAAGGAAATTCCCCTTCCCAATGTTTAATAGTTGACTGATCTTTTGTTGCTCCTTGGCCTGGCCATTTGCTTCTCTGAGTTCTTTGAGGGATTTTTTTCCTCTTTTGGATTTCATTATATCGTACTTAGGTGATTTTATTCCTTCTTGATTCATATGTATCCCTAGTTGTTAAATATTATTTTGCACAATTAAAGAGATGTCAGATTGGTTTCCTACTTTCCTTTCCATATCATCACTTTCCAGTTCTTGTAATAATTTTTCTACTAATTTAATTGATTTGAAGAAATGTCCTCTATGAATGGTAGCTTCCTAGCATCAATCCCCTCAAAATCCTCACCTTGCTCTACCATTGGCATGTCTTTAGATATCTGTGTAGTTTCCCTACCAATATCATCTCTTTCTATTTTTAACAAATTTCTTTTTAAGTCTTCACAGGTATAATTGTCTCCTCCTAATTTTAAGACTCTCTAAATCAGGTTCTCTTTCTAAGCATCACTACTTCTATCTATATTCTCAAAGTTGGATTAATTCTTTAGTTAATGAGTCTAGATTGTCTACTTCAGACTTGGTAAGGTTTAGACTTTCCAAATCTTCATACCATTTCAGATCCCTATGTAAAAATTCCTGAAAATCTAGTGTCAACGATCTTTCTACTCTACTTTGATCACTGCTCTTATCCTTATGATTACGTCCAAATGGAAAGGAGAGTCAAATTTAGGTGGGGGGGTTTGTCAAAACTTAGACAACCTATTGATTGACTCTTTATTTATAATTCTGATTTGTTTCCCAATTTTCCTAGTCTATGTTGTGGTGGTCCAAAGTCCTCTTTTGTATTCTTAACCTCCCAATTTCTTGCCTCTTCCCTTTCAAATAAAATGAAGTTTTCTTGTTCTTCTATGCTGACACCCTCATTATTTGGTAGCTTCTTAATATGTTGTTTCGTTGTATTCTCTGATGAATATGCTTCTACAATTGGATTGCTTAATTTCTTGATCTTCTTGGTTTTTTTTGGATATTCCTTGATTTTACTATTTTTAGTGATTAATCCCTATGCCCATATGTTAACCAAATATTGGTTACTAATAGTGTTATCCGTATTAATATCTATGGATCTTTGCTTTCTACTGGAACTTTGACATTTTGGTGAAGCTTGGATTTCATTGCATTCCCCCATGTATGATTTCTTACTATTTCCTTTGCTACTATCTAATGCCACATATTTCTCCTTTATAGTCATTTGATTATCTATTATATTGTATGCTTGCCTAGTTTCTAGATCTTCCTTTTGAGCCTGCTTTGTTTTTAAGGGGAGATTATATCTGGCCCCTGATAATGGATTTGTCGTTATGACCTCTTTTCTAACTACCCCCTCTTCTTGAATTAATTCTAAATGAATTAATATATCTTGATGAGTATGTGTTGGATCTTTCTTAGTTGTAGAATCCTTTTGGGACTCTTTAAGATTCCTTATATTAAGCATGGGGAATGTACTATAGAGATTTGTAGTAAGTTGCAGTGTTTTGAATGTAATTTTCCTATTGTCATATGATCTTATGGTTTCTAAGATTTTTCTTCATATTTATAAAATTTTAATCTATAAATAGGTTTGTTAGTGATTAATTTGATGTTATTGGAATCCAAATTGTTAATCTTGCATTTAATCAACAATTTTATATTATTGCAAGAATGGAAGGAAGAATCCATTCCTATCAAATCACCCATGGATGATCCAAATTTATTAATAACCTCTAAATATAAAAGTTTTGGAGGGAGGGATTGGAAGATAAACCAAGTTGGAATTATGAGATATAACATTCCTTCCTTACAATCTGGAATCCATTCAAAAAATTTAACAACATAGCCTTTAAAAAAAAATCAGAAACGAAAAGAAAGGCCTTTTTAATGAATTCATCACTACAATGAATATATAATAATCTATCTGAATGGTGAGAGATACTTACCTAATTTTGGTAGAATTTCTGCAACCAGTTAGTTAGATTGAGCAGTTCACACTTTGGACCATTCCAGAATGCAAAAATGCCAACCTTTTGGCATTCTTGCCATTGATCTTTGATTACTAATGATAAGTGTTTTATCATCAGGGGTGGGATGGAATGAGACAAGGAAAGATCTAGGAAGTTGTTTAGAAAAACTAGGAGAAATAACAATTGAGTTCCTACGATAGGGTGGAACATATGAATTGGGTGAAATGCAAGGGAGTGAAAAATAAGGGATCTCATTCCTCCTAGGTTAGGCCTGATAAAGGTGAGGGAGATTCCTAGAATCATTTCAGAGAAACCCTATCTGCTTAAAGAACAACTCATTTATGTTAAATCATGCATATTTGGTAAGATTGAAAAACCTAATCTAGTTGTCCAAGCTTGTTGTGGAAAAAATGATGGGATGATCTTTGAGGATTCTCGATCGATCTAAGAAACAAGGGATAATGCCATAATCAGATTGAAAGTTATTCTAAGTGATGCAATTTTCCTCCCAGCGGGTATGGCACAAGGTTATCTAAATAGATGGCTTCATGTACTATTTTCTGCCCTTCCCTGACTCAAAAATTTTGTCACTTCTTCTTTCTAAGGAATTTGCTAAAATACCTATGGTTTTGGCTAGAGTAGCCCCTAATATGTACACCTTTTTATTTAACTACTCTTGCTCATTAAAGACTTCAAACGAGTTTGAAATGGATACCAAGTACTCGATCTGAGGGTTGGATTTGATGGGGGAAGCAACATTGAAAATACACTTTGTCTTTTTCCAATCTTTGTCTAAGATAGAGGATTTCGATGAGCGATTCAACCTAGGTGAGTACCAAATATTATATTTTCCTTAGGGCTTCCTATCTTTTTGACTCTCCATGAATTTTCATGTGATTGCTTTTTTTGTATACTGTGAAATATTCACTAAAGTGTCAGCTACTTTGTTTGCCATTGTTATTAAACAATAATTTATCTCACAATAATATTTACTTGAACTTTCTCTTTATCTATAAAATATTTTATTTTATTGAAGAACTTCAATTTTTTTAGAATACTAGTTTTTAGAAAATATGATTTCGTACTTAGTCTATTTGTTAAATTAGATATTCATATTTTTATCTATTTAGTGATTTCAGATTAATTAATTTAGAGTTGAATGAACTTCAATTTTTTGAGTACTATTTTTAATAAAATATGATTTTGTACTTATTCTATTTGTTAAATTAGATATTTATGTTTTTATCTATTTAGTAGTTTCACATAAATTAATTTAGAGTTGAAGAACTCCAATTTTTTTAGAATACTATTTTTAAGAAAATATGATTTTGTACTTAATCTATTTGTTAAATTAGATATTCATGTTTTTATCTATTTAGTGATTTAAGATTAATTAATTTAGAGTTGAATGAAATATTTTTATAACTAGTGTTACTGCTATTTCTATCATAAATCATTGTTGCTATTATTTTTATTGTAGATTGATGTGTTTTACCCTGTTTCTGATGTTTTCGTCGACAGGAAGTGATAGTTCCTATCACTAGAATTACTTTGGTTTGTTGTAGGTTTATTTTTGTGTGTTATAGTTGAATCCATAATCCGTCAGCTCACAACTTGCACCCCTTGATGGTATATTACCCAGACACCTTTTACAAGCTTACACCCTTAGATTAACATGATGCCACCAAGCTAAAACTCATTCTAAATATTAAATCTTTCTCTTTTTTCCCCCAATGTTGGCCTATCACTTAGCCTTAGAGGAAACTTTATGGGTAAGTGCACTTGAGTTGGACTACTACTATGATGAATGGGTGAGCTTTTAGGAAGTCTCAATGTTTCACCTTGTTGTTCACCTTGTTGAACATCACCTAAATGGAATGAGTACTAGGTGTTGCATCAACTACAACTACTTATTATTGTTATTAAATCACACATTATTATAAAATGAAGCTTAAGAGCTACCATACACTCATTAAGACCTTGCTCATTACATCAATATGAACTTAATCATAATTGTTTTAGAATAACTAAATTCAATTGTATATAAATTTCTATCATTAATCTTAAATGAAGATGAAATTGATGATAATAGTCACCCACAAATAATAAAATAATTCTATTTTTTAAATTTGTAAACTATTTTATTTTATTGAAGAACTTCAATTTTTTTAGAAAACTATTTAAAAATAAATATGATCCCATACTTAGTCTATTTGTTAAATTATATATTCATGTTTTTATCTATTTAGTAGTTTCAGATTAATTAATTCAAAGTTGAAGAACTTCAAATTTTTTTTTATAATACATTTTTTTAGAACTTATGATTTGGTACTTAGTCTATTTGTTAAATTAGATATTCATGTTTTTATCTATTTAGTGATTTCAAATTAATTAATTTAGAGTTGAATGAAATATTTCTATAACCAGTTTTATTGCTACTTCTATCATAAATCATTGTAGCTATTATTTATTATTATAGATTGATGTTTTTGACTCTATTTATATGTTTTCATCGACAAGAAGTGATAGTTCCTATCACTAGAATTACATTGGTTTGTTGTAGGTTTATTTTTGTGTGTTCTAACTGCATCCATAATCCCCTAGCTCACAACATGCACCCCTTGATGGTATATTACCCAAACACCTTTCACAAGATTACACCCCTAGATTGACATGATTAGACCAAGCTGAAACTCATTCGAAATATTACATATTTCTCATTAATTGCCCCAATGTTGGCTTATCACTTAGCCTTAGAGAAAACTTCATGGGTAAGTGCACTTGAGTTGTATTACTACTAGGATGAATGGGTGAGCTTTTAGGAAGTCTCCATGCTTCACCTTGTTGAGCATCACCTAGATGGAATGAGTACTAAGTTTTGCATCAACTACAACTACTTACTATTGTTATTAAAGCACACATTATTATGAAATTAAGCTTAAAATCTACCATACACTCATTATAGGTCCCTTGTTTAACTTTTTGGTCAAGTGAGTTCCAACCTATTGGAAGGTTATATGTATTTAATTATAAGGATTTTAAGAACACATTTTATATAATTTCATCTAAGTAAGATATAAAATAAAATAACATAGATAATTCAAAAACATAGATAATACATAATATAATTTTGATATATAATATATTATTTGTATATTATCAAACATGCAATATATTTTTAAATATAACATCCGATATAATATTGTACATATTTTAATCATGTTTAGTATTAATATACAATATATAATTTAAATTCAAAAAGAACATTACAATATAATCTATTATAAATAATATATTATAGCTAAAAAAGACATATTTTTAGCTTAAAGGTAGAGGTGATATGAAAGATTATCATGTAAAAGACTCATTCATCCAATAGCTAATTACACTTTACTTAAGTTTACTTAGGTTAATGCATTATTATATTAGATGTCATGTAGACACTTAGGAGTATGTGAACTCATATGAGTTGTCTTGTTGACAACACAGGAGTTAGCAACTCATTTTAGCACATGGTGTCTACAACATAGGAGTTAGCAATAAATTTAAGCACATGGTGTCTATGACATCTCTATACAAGATACACCTTGTCATACTTATCCTCTCATTATTGCACATGCATTCATGCACAATGAAGGATAATCCACTGTTGGTAGACATGTGCTTAGTTGTTGAGCTTATCTCTTTGCTAACTCCTAGTCATATCAGTTGTCTTATATACAAGGCACTTCTTTGATGTAATCATCCAATTATCTGATACCCAATCATCTAATATTCAGTCTCATTTGGTCATCATTTGTCTCTCTCGTGCTATCTACTGAGCTTCTTGATCTTGGCATCATTTTTCCCTAAGGAAAATTCTTCATGGTATCATAGATATACCAAATTCTTACATGGTATCAGAGCTATACCAAATTCTTACATGGTATTAGAGCCACAGGAGCACCATTTCATAGCAATTGGAGAGTTTTTTTTGTAGGTCAAGATTGGAGCTTGCTAGTGCAAATTTGATGTTGGGATCACATTCATAAGGTTAAAAAAACCCCAAATCAACTTTTGTTTCATCAAAATTGGACATTTGATGTGAAATTTAGAGTCATTTGATTTTTGGAGGACCAATGACAATGATTCAGGAAAAATAATTACAAAGGTGATTTTCAAACAGTGATATCTCCCTCATACTAACTCCTTTTTTTGAGCAATTTTTTTTGTTTTTAGGTAGAATTTCATTATCTACACATTGGTGTAGGACGTTTGAGGTCTTAGTTCTTGAATTTTTTTGCAAACCACAAATCCTAATTTTTGCAACCTCAAAAGCTTAGTTTGGGCTCATCTGGACACATAATCAGGTTTTGTTTTTTTTGAAAGTACATAATTTTTTGTCTATTGTCTAGATCTACAATCAAATTATAGGCTTGTGTGGACAGAAATACCACTTTCAAAAATAGGTCCTTTTTTGCATTGTATTGCTTTGATCAAACTTCTAAATTGTTGTATATCTGAGCTACATTGCTTAGTACTAGATTTGAACTCCAAGAGGAGGTTGTAAATATGAAAATTAGAAGACCACTTAAGCCTAAATTGGCAAGTGGTTATTGTAATCGCACTAAGTATAAATTGCTAAATCATACATTAGGGGGGGTTCATTGATTATTTTTGCATTTTGGGGGTGCATACATTTATTGATCTCATGGAGACCTCTTTCAAATGTTAGTTTGGTATAAGACCAAGGTTGACAAAGAGGAGCTATCGCAAATGGAGTGCTTTAGTGATTGATCATCTAAGAGAGCATAAGGAAGTATTTCCTTTTCTATGCTCCAAAGAACTACCCTCTTACACTAATCAAACACCTAGTTGCATAATTGTGTCAGCCATTTTTTTTAGTATCAATATTGATTGTTTTGATGTCCTTGGAAAGCTCACCGACCCTTATGATATTTGGATGGCTCTTTGGAAAGCATATGGAGATCCAACAATTCCTCCATTTCCAGAGGACATTCTACCTCTAGTCACTCTAGTTATGGTACCTTCAACTCCAGATGAGATCCTATCTCCTGATGCTCCTGTTGCTTCTACTGATCTAGTTCCTACCATAGACGCTCTTGATTCAGTGTAGCAGGAAACACCATGTCTTCCTACTTCAGCTTCATGGGATGACTTCCTTCTAGACATTGCAGTGTTATTTGTGGAGTCTTACATTGAAGATGTGGGAGACATCATTGATGACATCCATCTTCTCTTTGTTGAGGAGACTTCTTCTTCACTTGTTGCAAGGGATCACTCTAACCCTGAACCACTTGATCTTTCTGACATGACTGTGGACACTTCTTTATAGCAGTTGGAGAAGGATCCTTTTACTTCAAAGGAGACATATCAATCTTTGGAGATTGTATTCTAGTTTTATCAAACATCATATCTTTTGAGGATTCTTCCTCCAGTTGGGGAGCATTCTCTACTACACCTATGGCGCCACTTCTTCCTACAAGGAGGAACTTCATTCAACTTTCATGGTGGAGCTTATTCAACTATCAAGGAGCTTCTTTCATGGGTGTGCATTCATCACTGAGGGGAAGCTACATTACTTCTCTTCCCATATCTTCCTATCAGGATGCTTCATTGTCTTTGGAGGTTGATTTAGTTTCATACATGGACATGTTACCTTGTTTGCCACCTTCTTTTGGGCATCCACTAGATTAGTTCGTGGCATCTACATTCATCAAGGACTTGTCGACATATGAGCAAACTTAAGAGGTAACACCACAACATACTACAGATGGATCCCTCTTCCATCTTCCTATCCATAGTGGGAAACATACTTGCACCTATACCTAGTGTATCTTCTTCCTAAAGGGAGAAATGTTGTTTGTAGGCATTAGATTCTCTTTTGTCTTCAAGCACTCATCATTACGAGACCCTTCACTAAGGTGGGGATTTCATGGAGGGATTCTCTATTCTATATACATGATGTATGTCATAATGGGGGGTCTTGATTACTCTATCCATACATGCATATTTCTTTATTGTACTTATCTCTCTTTTTGGGGGAGGGTTTTTCCCATGAGCTTTTCCCTCTTTCTTCGTTTTTTAGAGAGATTTCATTGCATTGCATTTCATTGCATTGTACATAGGTACCTAACATGGCCTAGTAGCAGGGACCCATCATGCATTTTCATCATAGCTTTGTGAACTTAAGTGCATTCCCCTAAGTTGCACTTAAGGGGGGGTGTTAGTGTAAATAATTAATTACTATTTACACTTTACTTAAGTTTACTTAGGTTAATGCATTATTATATTAGTTGTCATGTAGACACCTAGGAGTATGCGTACACATATGAGTTATCTTATTGACAACACAAGAGTTAGCAACTCATTTTAGCACATGGTGTCTACAACGCATGAGTTAGCAATTAATTTAAGCACATGGTGTCTACAACATCTCTATACAAGATACACCTTGTCATACTTATCCTCTTATTATTGCATGTACATTCATGCACAATGGAGGATAATCCACTCTTGGTGGACGTGTGCTTAATTGTTGAGCTTATCTCTTTGCTAACTCCTAGTCATATCAGTTGCCTTTATATACAAGGCACTTCTTTGATGTAATCATCCAATTATCTGATATCCAATCATCTGATATCCATTCTCAGTTGGTCATCATTTGTCTCTCTTGTGCTATCTACTGAGCTTCTTAATCTTGGCATTATTTTACCCTAAGGAAAATTCTTCATGGTATCATAGCTATACCAAATTCTTACAAAAAAGACATATTTTTAGCTTAAAGGTAGAGGTGGCATGAAAGATTATCATGTAAAAGACTCATTCATTCAATAACGTGTCCATTCATAATTATTTTAATTTTTTATCAATGCAAAATTATGATAGTTGAAGGGTTTTCAATGGTATGTGCTTGTCAAATTTGTCCACTCTAACAAAAATCCTATCAAAACCAACAAATGACTTGATATGTTAGTTTGAAACCATATTTAACTTATCTGTGACTATCCAACCAAATTGTGCTAAGAGTCCCCTTGCTAAACTATGCTTATTAGTTTTTGTGTAAATGTTTCTTATAATTGTATGGTGTAATAAGCACATCGAATAAACACCCTACCATTCATATATTTATATTTTTACATTTGTGGACGATCGTTGAAAGCTTGGCATTATTTGATTATGGAGTCCACCATATTTCTCTCTCATTTTAGTACCCAATCGACTATATTTTAAAGGATACATGGCTCAACATACGTAGAATATCAATAATTCTTTTAACAAGGAAATAATTGATATGATCACCAACCAAAGACAAGTAAGAAGAAGGAATGATAAATTTGTTTATTTAAATCTAGGGTTTCATTTCTCTATTTTGTTTCTCCTAATGAGATGCCATTTTATTGTTGTGGTCTTTGAAAATGATTAGAAAACAACAATCTACAAAAAGGACAAAAGAAAATGAAATAAAAATTCAATGACCCTACAGGTGAAGGCCAGATTAGGATGGAGCATGGTTGTTTGGTTGTTAAGATTTAAGGTATTACTTTCAATGGCAAGATAATATTAAAATATAGAATTGGGTTTCATTGATGCAACTTCGTGTAGGGCCTATTCTTATGTTGGTGCATGCCATTGCACCCATGGCTCTCCTTCATCAATAAATGTGAAATGATGTCACCATACATGTAAACAATGATAAGACAACATGTTTAATGGTTGAGATGTTTGGATGGTCTCAAACTTATTTAGTTCTTGCATTTGAAGGAAGTAGAAGTTATGAGAATATAAAACTATATAATTTAAATTAGTATTATAAATATATAAAATAGAGTTTTTTTATACAATTATGAAATATAATCTTGACTATAGATGTATCAACACCATATATTATTTGAGAGGGATGGTTAGTTTAATGTGCAATACACGTTTGAAAGTATCTTAACCACAAATATCTTTAAAATGGTAGGTTCTTGGAGCCCAACAAATCACATGTTGTTACTTTCCACTTATATTTCCATTTTCGATGAATAGTTTTTTCTCATTTTACTGAAAATGTTATTTTACATACACTATTTAGAAACACACGGAGAAAAAATATTTTATTTAGAGCTCTAACTATTCTTGCTTAAGTTTGGAATAGTTCGTAGTGATTATTTTCTGAATTTTTAATTGGATGACCATACATTTATAAGTTTGAAATTTGTGTAAACATTTATTATTCATGTTCAACAAGTTGATCATGTTCAATACAATACCTATGGTAAATTTTTCTTTACAATATAATTTTTTATGGTTTTAGGACCATTAAAGTCTTATAAAATAGGATTTTTAAAGACCTTCTTAACATATATCTACCAACAAATTTACTTCTATTGAATTTATCATCCACACCTATCAAAATTATTTATTCCATTAAATTTTCCACATATCTATTGCACACCAAAATGTCATTGCCAATATATTTTTGAAATAATAAGGACATTAAGCATTAAATTACAACTAATTAGACCGAACAACTAGCTCTTGTCCTTTTATATTTCCCTCAATCTAAACCAACTAAATTTAAAAATTAAAAAGCGGACGTAAAAAATTAAACTGTTATGAATGGGCAAATTAACGGCGGACTTCAATACACAAAGTTTCAATGATTGAAACAACAATACCATAGAAGGCAACACAACCATTACTAGAACTCAGAGATTTATGAAACTAACGATTACCAAGCTTTGGACCGTCTTGCAGGCGCTTAATTAGTTGTCTACCAATACGAAATACGAGGCTATAGCTGTGACCACCTCTTTTATAGTTGTTCCTAAATTGTCGGGCAGTTGTTTGTATGAGAACATAACAGGGAAAACGCTTAAATAGTTGTATCTTATTATTTTATAAATGATATTTGTATTGTTTATGATTGAGAAAACAATATATTGTTTCTTTCCTAAATTGTGGATAAGTATTTTGAAAATAATACAGATGGTACAATTCTTCTAGATTTTATAAAAAATGTAAATTTTTAAATAATCCATTGTAATTAAAAGATTTATATCTTGTTTTTACATTAAATTAGTATTATCATTGAAATTGAAAATCTTATATCACTAACCTTAATTTAATTATTAGAAATAATTTCAAAATTTTGAATTTTCATATTTATTTATAAAAAATATTATTTTTAATGATATATATTTTTATTAAATTAGTTATCAAAGATTTATAATATTTAATTACTAAATGCTGATTTCAATAGTATTTGTTTTAATTTGAAGGATAAAACATAGATCATAATTACAATATTGTCAAAACAAAAAATAGAACATTGTAACAACAATATTAGAACACAATTATGAGGACAACAATCTTGTTCATTACATCAATATGAACTTAATCATAATTATTTTAGAATAAGTAGATTTGATTGTGTATGAATTTCTATTGATCTCCTAAATGAAAATAAAAATATGAGAAAATCACTAAAAAAAAAGAAACTAATTCTATTTTAATAATTTACAAATTATTTTATTTTATTGAAAAGCTTCAATTTTTTTAAAATACTATTTTTACACTTTTTATTTTATTTTATTCTGATTCAATAATTTTAATTTAATTAATTAATTATATACTTTTTAAAAGTTAAAAAACAATTTTAACAAATTACTAAGAAATCTTTAATTTAATTATATTCGTCTTCCTCTTTAAATAGTAAAACATAATATCGCCTATTGCTAAAAGTTTTATATATATCTATATATAATGAACATCCAAATGCTACTGTATATACATCGCCATTTACTTATGCCACGGTGGAAAACAGTTAGCCTACATTTTTATTAATAATAAAATTAAAATTATGAAATATATATTCGTCTTCCTCTTTAAATAGTAAAACATAATATCGCCTATTGCTAAAAGTTTTATATATATCTATATATAATGAACATCCAAATGCTACTGTATATACATCGCCATTTACTTATGCCACGGTGGAAAACAGTTAGCCTACATTTTTATTAATAATAAAATTAAAATTATGAAATATATTTTCAAACAAACAATAAAGTAAAATATAACAAATTGAATTGTGAAAAAAATACATAAGCTTCCACTCTACGTTATGGAAACGTATGCGCTCTCGTTAGATTCTGTTTTACTACGCGCTGAAGACGCGATCTCATTTTGATCTTTCAAATTCTTTTCTGCTCTGTACATTTTTCCTCGCACAACTGCCTTTATAGAAGTTCGTGTTGTATTGGACAACCGAGCTCTGCATTTTTTAATTTTTGCTTGCCGTTGCACTTAAAAAATTTCTTCCTAAAATATTTTTCCAGCTCAGATCGCAGCAGCAAATCTGTCGAGGGACAAAGTGGAGAATCTTTTTGGTCTTTTTGATGCTTCAAATACCAGGTTTGACATTTGAAACCCTTGAAAATAAATTTCAAATAGTCTGCAAGTAAACAAATATGGCAGGGAAATGAGTGAAAAGCCACTTTCGTTAGCTAATGTTTTAGGCCAGTTATAAGAAAACATTGAAGGTTTATTTTTCTGGCCAAGATTTTTTTCCATTAAGTGAAAAATAAAGTCTGTTAGTTACTTTGTCAGGGTTTTGAAACCCCTGCAAACCAATCAGTCATGCAGTTGAGAGATTTTGTCTGAAATGGATTGCGCTGCAGGCTGATTTATTGAGACAGCGGAGTCTTCAAGTATTGTTTTCAACCGGGACGCTTCCTGTGGTAATTCCTATAATTTTGTCGTTGCGGTGGCAAATTCGGTTGAATTGCGTCATTTGATGGAAATTTAATCCAGGATCGCTTGGGACGACAGATAAATGTATTAAATCTTAAGCGAAATCTTTGAAAATTGGTGGATGATGACATCATTTTAATGTATTGCGGATTACTTTTGCCTAATAGTGCATTGAACATTTGCCCGGAAGAGGGCTTTTTTATAGAGCGTCAAATTCAGCATAATCTTGTACGAAATGATACAATTTGACGTAGGGTCTGTCAAGGCTTTGTTCACGTCCTTGGAAAGAAGATCAAAGTTCATCAGTTTCTGTTGAAAGGGAACTTTGAAAATTGAGTTTTGGAACTTGCCGGAAGTAAAGGTGAGAAAGTGAATTGGTGGATGTTTCCATAGAATCTTGAAGGCATACCATAGTGCCTTGTTCTCTATCTCCAAGAGTCACTGGAAGACAATGGAATCAAATTACGTGATTTTGCAGGTTGTCAATGTTAGAGGAGTACAGCTAAATTGAGTTAGTTACCTGAAGTTAAAGGCACAAAAAAACAAAAGAAACATCTGATTACAGTCTTATCAGGTAAATTTCAGAAGCATTTAGCAAGCGAGATTTCAGTTAATATGGTTTTCGTATACTGCTTTGGTTTTTCCCATCTGTGAAGAACAGTTTACCGCTCTTGTTCTACTGAAGTTTTCTGCCACTGTATGGGTAATGCACCAGGGACTTTCATTGTTATAATACATACTTTAGTTCCATTGACAATGTTTGGGTGCTACTGGAATTAAATGTGTAAATAAAATAAAATAAAGTGTTGGCTGATTACAAGCTTTGAACTTTCGTGAAAGGAATTAGTAAAGTTCTTGGGCTCTTCATATTAGCTTGAATGACGATCACTAGTTGATCTGCTAGCACAATAGATAATCTCCGTCTGTTAAATTTTTCTTATATAAAGTAGCTGTTGTTTGTTGCTTTACCAGTCGAATTGACTGTAAACATTATAAGTTTTGATATCATTTAAATCTATTCCTGACATATTGGGTGTTCCATCATTTGTTTCAGATCAATACATTTCATGAATAGTTGGCTTCGGGCAATAAAATGGCTTCCATATATTATATCATTGTAGCATTTCCATGCACTATTGCAGCAATTTCCCTGGCAATATGGCATATTTACAGACACCTGTTGAACTATACTGAGCCGATATTCCAACGCTATATTGTTCGCATTATCTTCATGGTGCCAGTAAGTGGTGACTTCCCATTAAATTATAAAGCAGGTGATATCTATGTGAGAATGACATGTTTAGCATGCATATGCCGTATTTTGCAATTTGCAATACACCCATGAAATGTTTAGCACCTTGTCATTTCCATTTTGGAATGTAATAGATATGTACATATCCTATGGAATCTGATTTCAATTTTCAAAAATTATGCACTGTTGGCCATCCATTGTTTCGAAAATAATTTATGCCTTTATATGTTTGAATGTTTCTTTAACCTGGAAAAAGGTGAAGCTTTGAGGCTTTCAAAGCTGAATTTTGTTTTTCAGCACTTCCATTGAGAACACTATTTTGTCTATATTATCTATTTAGTAAGCTGAATTTGTATGCATTTGATGTTTCATGGTTGTGATCATAATCCTTGCCTTGACATCCTTCCAGTTTGGGGTCAAAATTAGCTAAAGATGAAATATGCTTTGAGTGCGAGGATTTCTGGACCTTTAGTTTTCAAAATACTTTCTGAATCCCAATTTGATAAATGATGGAATACGTGGAAGGCTTGTAAGCTACCTTAGAGTCTAAGCACAGTTAGTTGCACAGGTTGCTAGACCACAAAATGACTCTTCGTTTCCTTTCCTTTAATTTTTAAAAAAAATTGAGGTTTAGAATTTTGATTTTATTTCAAAAGTCATCTGTCAAAGATCATTTGTCTTTTTCTGCGCTGATTACTCAATTATTTTTGTTGTTTAATAGATTGGATTCACCTTGTCCTTAAGTTGTACAATTTCATACAAAGGTGGTTGTTTATATGATCTGTAAATTCTTGATAGGCTGGACATTATTTATTGCAATAAAATTCAAACTATTGGTTTTGTATGGTGATAAAGTTCTGCAGAGCATTGCTAGAGGTGAAAACTTTAGCGGATAAAGTTTACCTTATGAATATGATATTCTATAATCTCTTATAATATAATTAACAATGTCATGGCTACTATGTGTTTATAGTATTACCCAAGGGCCAAAATCCACAAATTCAATGAGCAATGTCGTGAGTGTTATCTGTTATTCACAACATACTAAAACTTAGTATGTAGCTACTGAATTGAAATTCCACTGTATTTCAAATCAAAAGAGAGTTTATTGGTGCTAAACATGTCTATAAAAATATTACAGGATAAGGAAGATATACCGTATACCTTTAGATTTTCTTTATGACCAAGAATATTGTTTACACACACACACAAAGACACATATATATATAGAGAGAGAGAGATAGAGAGAGAGAGAACACACACATATATATATACACATAAATAAATAAATAAATAAATAAATATATATATATATATATAGCGAGAGAGAGAGAGAGAGAGAGAGAGAGAGAGAGAGAGAGAGAGAGATAAAATTGTAAACTAGGACCTTCAAAAACCAATAGGGCTATGTGTGATTAGAATTTTTTATAGATTGAAAGCATGCAAGACTTCAACAACTGTAATTCTGCTTTTAATAAACGTTATACCATGTCTTTAATCTGTTTATGTGGCTAAATGGTTTTAGCACATATAAATTACATTCTAAATTCTGGCTTATACTTTTTTTAAATTGGAATAATGTCCTATATTAAATTGAGCTAATCAAAATATAGTTTTTACATAAAAACAACTTTTTACATTTAAGATCACTATTTAACATAACCCAAAACTTTAAATTTAAATAATCACGCCATTCAAAATCTTAGGCAACATATTCAATTGTCAAATTTGATATATGAAAAGTGTGCTTGGTTTAACTAGCTTAGACTGTAATACTTGTATCAGTTGTTAGGCATACAACTAGAGCATGGAGAGATCAGTTGGTAAATCTGAACTCTCCGTCATCAGATTGAAAACAAAACAAAACAATAGACTTGTTTCCATCTGGATCTTAGTTGAAGGACACATCTTTAAAGGTTTACTGGATTTCACTGTTAAAGTTCTCATTGAATAGACTCTTCTGATGGGCGACACCATAAAAAATAGAATATTTTTCAAGCTTTATTCAAGTGCAAAACTATTTTTGAAGTGACCATGAGTATTCATTGCTGCAACTAGTATATAAGTGGTACAATTCAGAGAAAAACGGTAGTCAGGTGATTGAACAAGCCGTAGTTGAAAACTTGTGAGTTAGCAAAACTTAGCAAATCCCATTTTGATTCACTTGGTAACTGGGCAAAACCTCAACAAAACCTGGCAAATCAAAAATTGTAAAATTCATTTTAAAACCTTGAATTTAATGGAAAATGTGATTACCAAACATATGAAAAGAGTTTGCAGAATGTTGGAAAATTGTTTTCTATTAGAGTTGAAATAAAATGAGTAAACATTTTATCAATAGCCAAATTCTAAAAGTTGTCGTGCATTCAAATGAATGTCAAAAGTCAAATTGTTGACAACAGCTACTGTGGGCAGTTCTTGTTGAAAGGCCATTTTTATTGTTTGAAAACTATTTGAAAAGAGGAGGCTTGATTTCCCTTGTTGAAAGGTGGGTTTTTGAATGAAAATAACTTAAAAATATAAGTGCTCACTGTCCTTGTTGAAGGTCTATCTTTTAATAAAAATTATTAACAAATATTTGTGTTCCATGGGGACGCATCCCCAACCATTTTGGGCTCGTCACCGTATCAGGTTTGAAACCGGGATGCGAATACCTCTTTTCCCTGTCCCTTGCAACGTCCTGAATTGAGCAAAAGGGGTACCGTCCCCAAAACATGAAAAAAGGGACTGGAAATGGGGGTACGTAATCTCGTACCGGGGACTTCATTCCCATCCCTTGACCATCCACGATGCCAAATGCCGTCCCCCTTTTTCTAGAATGGTGATGATGAGGAAAAGGCAAAAAAAAAAAAACAAAGATTTTTAAATCATATTTTAACCTCCGCCCATGCCCCACATGGATGTTGGGGAATACTAAAATAATGGAACCCTAATGTTGCTTCAAAAAACAAAATGTGCAAGTGTATTGTTCATTTGGAGTTCATTTTCCTTCATTTCTTCTTCATTCTAGGTATGTTGCTTATTTTTTTTTTGTTTGATTCAAACTTTATTATTGTTTATTGCCATTTTTCATTTTTTTCATGACATAGAGAGGGCATGTTGAATGGAACATTGAAATGTGAGCATGTTGAATAGAACAATGAAATGTTTTATTTTTCCATAACTTGCAGCAGTATAGTACATTGTAAAATCCAAAGGCAAAAACATGAGTAGCAGTGAGAGTGAGGGAAGTATTGATAGCATGGATGTTGCCAGGCAAGAAACTCAAGTGTCACATTTACAGAGACCAAGAAAAAGACCTAGGGCAGCCATGGATGATTCTTCAGCTAAGCTTAATATAGATGTCCCCATGGAAGATGCAATGCCTAATCCTTTTGAGTGCCCTTCCAAAGTCCTAAAAAAATATGCCAAAGGCCTATTCAACCCTAAGAAACCTCTCCTACAATTTGCCACAAAAGTAGAGAACAATAAGAAAAAAATTTCGGGGGGTAGTAGGGAATGGGAGAGCCATATATACATTATTTTGGAAGCTACACAAGAGTGTAGTGTCATCTTTAATGGAGAGGTGGGCAAGGGGTGAAAGGTTGCAAAAAAATTAAAGCTGAAGAAAAACTTGAGGCCAATAGGTTGCATCTGGAGGGGGAGTTATTGAAAGCAGAGGGTCCAAAAGGTGCTGTACCCACACCCACACCACATTCACTCCCACATTCACTCCCACTAGTACTACTAGTAAAGGGAAGGGAAAGGCCAAGAGAGATAGCAATTTGGCTGATTTATTTAAGATACAAGCAAACGAGAGAGCTGAAGAGTCCATTTGCAGATTTCTTTTTACTCACGGTATACCATTCCATGTCTCTTGTTCCTCATTCTATAAACAAATGTGCAAAGATATATATGCTACTGTTTGCATATTTGTACCACCAAGAGACTAAATCATGTACCACTATCCTTGATAAAGAGTACTCCAAAGTAAACATTTTGATGGAGGATATGAGACAAACATGGATGAGTGATGGATGCTCTATAATCATGTATGGGTGGACCGATATTAAACATCGGCCACTCATCAATCTTATTGTCACTAGTACAGTAGGGGCCTATTTTCTTAAAGCCATTGATTGTTCAGGAAAAAGAAAGGATGCATCCTTCCAATTTCAGATTTTGAAGGATGCTATAGAAAAGGTAGGGGCTTCAAATGTTGTGCAAGTAGTGATTGATTCAACTTGGGTGTGTAAATCAGTTGGATTGATAGTAGAGAGCACCTATAGACACATTTTTGGGACCCCATGTTGTGTACATGCATTGAATAACACTTTGAAGGACTTTGGAAAAATTGATTGGATAAAGGCTATGGTGTCCGAGGCTAGAGATGTGCAAATTTCATTTGCAATCATCACACATCTTGTGCACTATTTAGGACATTTTCCAAAAACGAATTCCTCAAGCCCATGAACACTAGATATGCTAGCTACTTCATTATGTTGGAGAGGATACTTGAGGTCCAAGAGGCCTTACAATCCATGGTGGTCAACTCAAAGTGAAATAGATGGCATGAATCAAGCACCTCGGATGGAAGACTTGTGAAACGAAGAATCTTGGATGAGAACTGGTGGAACACAATGAGGTAAGAAACTTAAATAATTGACATCATAATTGTTATTGCTGATTTAATAAAAATATTTGTGATTTAAGCACTTGCTGATTTTTAAAAATATAGAGTCTTGAGTATTGGCAGACTCCAACACTACGTTGGGATGTTAATCCTGAGGATGCATTGTAGATTGATCAGGATGACACACGTCCAGGGTTGCTTGGTGTTCCATTGGATGAGGTCCCTCTGCCCGTCGCCGCTAGTGATTCAAGGGAAGAGGCTAGCGCTGATTAAGATTTGGATATAGATTTATATTCCTAGAGGATAACCATGTATTTGGCTTTCCATTTTGAGATACTCAGATACATTATTGCTTTTGATAATTATTGAGTTTGGACATCTCATTTACGCTTCTAGTATTTACTTTATGTCATTTTGATTTCATGCATGATGATGATACATTGATACTTGAAGCATTTGGGCATTTTTGCTATATATATGCGATATTCGAATATTCATATATCATATTTTCATTTGAATTTTGATAGTTTCAATTTCCATTTATTGATATTTAAAATGTCTATGACTTTATGGTGAATGGTTTATCAATGTTATGATAAGCATATTTGAATTTTGTCTCTAATACTCTATATATAAAAAATTCCCCTATGTTTTTAATTGCCGTCCCTTGAGACCCCATCCCCGAAATTATGGCTTTGACTCGTACCCATACTGGAGACACACCCCCGTCCCCGAAAATGTCCCTATCTCGGTAACTTTGTGGAGCATAGAAAAATATTAGTGCCAACTATATGGAAAACCTTGCTATGACTTACTGTAGAGCAATGCAAGAAGGTGAAATTGTTAAAATATGAATGAACAAAGAAAATGTGATTCATGATTATTGCATTAATAGTGAATTCTTAAATAGAGTTTATAGACGTTAACTTTAGCATAGTCTAAAATATTGTTAACTGAAAAAAGCTAAAAAGGAAGCGTAAATATCCATTAATTAAGATTCTAGAAGAATGAGCTAAATATAGCAAGAACCTAAGATACTAATCTAATACCCTCCCTTAATGGTCATTCTATCAACCACTTTGGACAAGACAATACATGTCTTGTAATCACAAATACTTCAGATCATTTTGCTACTGCTGAGACCTTCCTTGGATTTGCAAAATTTCAATGACCAAGTGTAGCACGTATAAAAAGAAGAGCGGTCCCTTCTTTAGAATGATCTGCAAGAAAGTAGATCTTGTCGCAGTCTCTTCCATTGACCCTCCTAGATTTTGCAAAGTAGGTGACCAAAAATGATCACAAAGAGGGATAATTGAACTATCCTTCCTTGGAAATAGAGATACATAGAGACCAACTACAAAATCCTACAAACTATTGCAGATGAGAAGGATCCCCAAAATAGACTGCAAATACCATGATTTGAATAGTACAAAGCATCATTTTTCTAGAGAAAACAATTTTCACTCTAGTATTGGGTACGTTAGGACGATTTTTTGGGATGCAGAGAAAATGGGCCTCATTTTTCATGACAATGGGTGCACGACCAAGGGGTGGCGGTAAGGGGAGGATTGGACAGGGAGGGTGGTTCTATAGTATACATATAGAGCTTGAAATACCAATTATGAGATAATGTTTCAGTAGAACATATCAAATTTAAATACTGAACATAGCAAAATTGCAACATGAACTAGAACCATTGAACATTCAACATAGTAACATATTACATACCCAATAGTAACATTCAAAAATCAAAATTCAAATGTAAATTCAAGTATCCATGCCAGTGGTGGCATGGTTATGGAATGGCAAAGGTGGGGGTACTTGGTTATGCAAGGTACCCAGTGCAAGGACGGGTACTTTGACGTTTGGGAGGGGGGTGCGAGTCCCTGTGTTACACTGGTCCAAAGTGAATCTTGAGGGTAGAGCATTTAAACTACTGAATTTGGCACAGACAGAAATTCTAGTTGTGAGTCCAGCTAGTTTTAAACTATGGAACCATCTATCTCTTAAATATCAAAAATCAAATTTGATGATGCTAAAATCAAATTGAGCATTGTTATGGGCCACTGTACTAATTGAATAGATCAGGATAAGGGGAACAATAAGGTAGGAAATGCATGTCTGCCATTTATCAGGAATAAATCTTTCTGGCTCAACTATCCCAACATCTTAATTGCTTTTCTGGACAATTATTATATTGAACCTGATTGATGATATGTATATCAGTTTTTTCTTTGCTGTAAAATGGTTCTTGTCTTTATGGGGGATGTTTTCAGGCGATTGCTTTGTCATGTTATTGTAGTTTTTAATAATTTTATAGTTCCCTTCACTAACTTTGGCATATTATTTTCTCTTCTTTTGTCTTGCAGATATATGCAACAATGTCATTCATGTCTCTTGTGCTAGGAGATAAATCTATTTATTTTAATTCAATTCGTGAAATGTGAGTATATTTATTTTTAGTATGCATTTTTGATTTGTAATTTTGTTATGGAAATTACCTTTTTGTGCTCTTCTAGAATGTATTAGGGAGTAATTGTGTTTGCCTCATTTTCATGCTTAGCATCCAGTCTGCTGCAGAAATAAACAATTTAATAGGCTAATTAGCCCTTATGTTTAGATAACTATAATCCTAGTTTTGGCATTTTTGGTCAATTTTGTTATCATTAGTTGCAAATGCCCTCCCAAATTGGGTTTTATATTTTAAACTGACATTGGATAAAAAATTCATAGTTGAAATGAAAACTGTCTTCTTTGTGTTAGCAAATATTATGTACACTATTTATCTAGGGTTAGGACTCGATTGGAAATCCTTATTCAATACATTTAACACTATCCGGTGTGAGGTGCTAATTAAAATTTCAAAGCAGATTGGAATATAAATTTGTATTAAACTAATGGCAGAAAGCAATTGACATGATAGATGGAAATAACGGATTTGTGCAACAATACACTATGAGGGATGTAGTGGCATTACATTGTAGGTAATGTTTCACCATACAATTATTAACTCCAAATTTTCCATCAACAGAGAAATATTATATAATCTATGATACAATGTCTATGTACCTAATATATTTCCGAGATCCACATAAAGAGTCTTTCTAAAAATTGTCAGCTTTGGTAAACATAGACTCCTAACTCACTCCACATGTAACCTGGTGACTAATTAATTGTCCTATGCATGTACATGCTGGCTTTTATACAACTCAACTAAGCATATTTAAAATAATGCATCAAGAGTTTTCTTCCAAAAGCTATCTGCTAGCGCTAAATATATTCTACATATTTATATATGATGCCGCAATTATGGATACGGATATGTATAATGCCAACCCACTTTGAAATGCTTGGCCCAGGAAGCGTGGGATAAAGCTAAACAGCATGTATTTTGGGACTTGCATATGTTTTATCTTCCATTTGTCCCTTTAAGCACTTGTGTCAGGTTCCATATATGTTCTGTATTTTGTTTGTGTGTTTTTATAACGATGCTGTAGCTTCAAGCCTTGCTGTCTTGATTGCTGCCACTCATGGTAGTATGGACCTCCTTATGGTAAAATCCAATCTTCATCCTATTATTTTTTGGTGTTTGAATTTGTTGAGGGTTAATCCTTCACCCGTTTGAACATGTAACCCATTTGCCAAATTCAAGATTCTCTGTAAGAGGTTGCTGCTTGGGATTATTCAGGCTTAAATACTATAATCTAATGCTTTCTTGTATCTTCAAAAATTGAGCTTGTTTGGATGGAGAAGTAAAACAGTTACCTGTCTCATTTATTTTATTTCCTTGTTGGCTTCTTTATTTCCTCAGTGGCAGGGGAGGGGTGGTGCTGATATACATAATAGTACTTGAAAAACTAGATATGAAAAGATGCAAAGAATTGCATTCCAAATGAAACTTGGCAAATTAGTAAAATAGCTAAATTGTAAATACCGAATTGAAAAATTCTAAGATTTATTATTTCCATTTTAATTTGATATACTTGAATACCAAATAAAATTTGAAGAATGAAATTGTTGAATTGGAGTTTCCTGTTAAATCGAAAATATCATAAAGATGATTACAATGAGTAGCATGATGTCAAAATAAGTACAACTTGCCAAAATGTAGTGAAATGAGGTCTCCACTTATACCAAACTCCTCATCACTGAACTATTAGACTCTTTATAGTCGATCCACCAAATTATTGTTGATTTATCAGGATCGCTGCAAATGTACTAGGCACTGCCATTATAGTTGGAATGCGTTTTTCAAATGGCAGCGATCTCTTATTTAAATTGAGAATAAGTGATGAAGAGACATGTCCCTTTACAAGACATGTCTATTTATTAATTAGATAATTAATATAATAAAAACTTATCATATAATATAAATTTCTCTCATATAAACTTATATCTCATATATGATGAACACGTAAATATAAATTATATCTCATATATAATTATATATTGATTTATCTGATATAAGCTACCAAACATCAACAATTAATACCAACCAGGTCTTGCATTTGAGGGCATGGATTGGGCCACTTCAAATCAAGGTTCAACCCTAGCGCCCCACCCCCCCCACCCCCCCCCCCCCCCCCCCAAAAAAAAAAAAAAAAAAAAAAAAAAAAAACCCCTTTTTGAGACTTTTGGGGACAAGATACTTCTAGACATCATCAAGATGCTCAAGGGTTCTTTGGGAATCTTGGAGATGCTTGGTCATCTTTTCCGTCTTTAGACATTCTCGTGGTAAAAATTCAAAACCAATACGAAGAATTTAAGCCTCACAAGAAGGTAAAAAAGGCCAAGGCTAAGAAGGTTCAAGTCAAGGAAGTAGAAGATCTCCATGAAGATAAGGATGATGAGGAATTCCAAACAATAAAGGCTGAAGTACAAAGGATTCAACTACTACAACGTCAAGGCATCCAAGAGAAATAATTCCAATAACAATGAAGATCACAAGATAAACATTTTGAGGGTCCACTTATCTTCAACCAATCAAGTTATTCCAAGTAGACATGTGGAATGCATCAAATGCATTCACCCTATCGAATTTTCTCATTATTTCATCCTTGGGAAGGATATGTATTTTGAAGCAATGTAAATTTTCAATCGGATGTCATTTAATGTTTTTAATGACTCTAATTAGGGTTTCTATGGGATAATCTTGACCATTGATTCCAAATTGAAATTGTTTAAAATATGATAATGAATTTGATTAAGAATCACTCGTTAATAGAATTTATAGACATGCTGGTCAACAGATTTGTTACTGCGAGTGTTTCTTTGGAATTTTCCCTGTTCGTCCAAGAAGCAATGACAATCGCACCAACAGTTGAAGAGATTGAATTTGATCACGATTAAATTACAACCTTCTTTTGCATTTGAGGGGGCCAGCTCCCTCGTATGATAGGAGTATTTGGTATTTTTGAGTACTTTTTACGTAAAAGAACAAAAAGGAGACAACAAAACTTAAGAAAGATCATAAACCCCAACTCTAGACATAAGAATACTAGTTGAGATTCATAAATGGTAATGATTACAAAGGGGTTTCATCACGAATGCAACAATGACAAAATAAGATCAATTTTTAACCTTGACATACGAAAAGGTAAGCTATTCCAATACAACATCAAAATACTAGGAAATGAATGCATTTTATCAGTGAGACACTAGTGGAATCCATCAATACGTAAAGAGATAACTAATTTGACATACGAGAAACTAGTAATAACTACTCATGAACGCATTTGAGACATAAAAATAATATGCATTCTTGATTATTTCTTTGACGATATACAAATCCAAAGACAACTTTATACATGATGGAAATCCAAAAATCTGTTTTGAAATTTCTCCATAATATCCCCCTTTGTGCAAAAAGTTCTGCAAAAAGTTCCTCCCACTTTTGCATTACAAATGAGATCATATTTACAGACTCTTCCTTGGATAACTACCTAGTAATCACTTAGCTACCTCCTCCAACTGGTTTGAGTAACAACTTCAAGTAACTAATTAGGATTTACCTAACTTTTACAAAAATTAATTCAAAATGCTAACTTTAATTTTGCAATGAGTGACATAGTCACTTTCTACAAATTAGAAATTGAGATATAAAAGTTTTGGGGAAAGAGACGAGTCGTCATTTGAGTTGAGGTGAGCATAACATCCTCTTGGAATCATGAACAACTTGATCTTAGAAGATATGCACTACAATATACATTTGAGAGAATATTGTTTCCTTTCACAGACACTTAGTTTTCTCGAACATTTCCACGATCTTATGCATAACGTCCTCTTGGAATCACGAACAACTTGATCTTAGAAGATATGCACTACAATATACATTTGAGAGAATATTGTTTCCTTTCACAGACACTTAGTTTTCTCGAACATTTCCACGATCTTATGCAAGTGCATGACATTTGTTTTTTGAATGATGACAAATAACACTTGTTTTTAATCCTTTATGTTGCATTGCAAGTTCCTTTTCCCATTTCACGTTTGATATTTTCTCCACATGATAATATTTGGAAATAATTGGGCATTTCTATAGTAAACTCTCTCTTTAAAGGTGGCAACAATCTGCAATAAAATTTGGACAATCCAAATGATCAACATCCATCTTGTCGTGATGTACAAGTGTGTCTTCTCCAATGCATCTGCTTGAAAGTTTTGAGATCTTCTTTATGAAATCCATGAACATCGGATTCCATGAGACCACTTTGCCTTCAGGTATTGTATCACAACACAAGACATCACCATTAGTCTCCGCAAGGACTTGACCTAAAACTGCCTTGTACTTAGAAGTACCTTACTGCTGTAACGATATCAAGGAGATGTAAACTTAGGTTTCTCTACCCAACCTTGGTATTGCTAAATTGTTTTTAAAGCTCCTCTTGTTAAATCCATGAAGCCTTCCTTGCGAATCCTTTTGCACACAATTTGCAAATGCTTCATTACTTTCCTTTTCCCAAGATTGTATTTCTTACAAATATTTCAAGCTCATTGCTTATGGTTCCACATTTTGAATGCATGTCTATTGACATATATCATTTCACGAGGCATAGATCACCCTAGAAACTTTTGGGATTTAAACAAGTTTAACAAACCTTTTCAAAATTTGTCAATGAAAGGATGCATTTGTTTTAGTTGCAATGCTCGGCTTTTGAGATTGCTTTGGAGATGACCAACAGAAGCTATATGTTTCTTTTATCGCTTTTTGGAGAAACAAAATGCCACCACCTTTACTTAGTTTTGATGGGCATCATCAAGAAGCTAGACCATTTATCTAATTGTATTGCTCATATTCATTTATCAGGTGTTTAAGCCACTTTGAGAACTCATTATCTTTGTCGAGCACGAAGGATGGCGATCCTAACTCTGCAAATCTCATTCTTCAAAAGTTCTTAAAAGCAATTGGATAGATGCCATTTCTATATACCTTATGTTAGCGATGACGTTTCTGACAAAATTCCTCTATACTTCAATAGATTTCCATGTGCTTCTCCAATGCTTCCCACTATCTACAAGTAGAGAGAGTGGCAACTAAGATTGTTGTATTCGGCTTTGTGTACCTGCTATCTACATTTCATAGATTCTCATAAACATTAGAACATTGAAACCATTTTCTTTTCTTTGTACAATCATTTCATTCAGTGCGATACAACCATATATCCCTTGATCTATATTCTTTGACAAATCTTTCATTGTAGCATGGGTAGAGAGGATGTCACAAAGATTGTGGAATTTTGACTTTGCACATCTCGGTTTCAACATGTTCAAAGCTCTTGATTTTGATTTCTTACAGTAAATCTAAGATTGATGAAGTGGCATTTTTCATAGCTCACTCTCATTTGACGACCTTCATTTTGTACATCAGCTAATAGGTTGTTATCAAGAATTAGTTATAACTTGAAATAACTGCCTCACTTTGGTTTTGTAGAATAAACAAGTTTAAACTCATTGGTTGCTTGTGAGACTTCGCCAACTTTTGAATGTTATTAAAGTTCCCGATGATGGTATAAAGCTTGATTTGGAATTCCTCCTTTTGGTGCCATATGTTAATATGCTAACCTGTCCAAATTGTTGATAATTACAATGGGGTGTTTCGGTAGTAGAGCACCCAACTCACTTCACAAAGTTTTTAAATGCTTTCATGTTTGTCAAGATGCCGATGTCAATTCTTAATAACTACTTCTCTTTTTCCACCAGGTCTGCGAACCACTTTCACAACTATTGCGATCATCCGATTAGAAAATAATCACAACACACTTGAGAATGCATTGGTCTTTAAATACACTTAGTTAGCTTCTCGATAACTTGCATGTGGACATTTTATCACTATTGAGTATGAGCAAAATTGGACATCCATCATTTGTAAAAATCTGGTATTCCAATTCAACATCATCAAGGTATATTTGGCCAATTAGAGCTATGCAAATGATGATTTGTGAAGAGAGACATATCATTTTATTTTTAGGAAGAATAATGATGAAGATCTTTGTATGAAATCACATAGTGACTAATTGTCAATGTATTTACACCAAATGCACAAGATTCAGATTAGCCCAAATAATGAATTCAATATGAAAGTTCAAATTTGGGCTAGTCTAAAATAGGGGCTAACAACTGACTCTAATTGGTGACAAGGACCATGAGGGACGTAGCATGAACCCAGAAGGTTTGCAAAGATCAGTGCTTTATGCATTGGGCAAGGACTTATTGAGGAAACTTGGGGCAAGCCAAAAATGGTATGCACAACAAAAACTCAAACTATTCACAGTATGTACAACGCATGAAACTTTGAAATGATCACACAAACCTATTTACTGGCTAACAGAGGTAGGCACCCTCGTGGAAAACAGTTGTGCATCCCTGTAACACTAAACTTATTAGGTTGACCATATTGGCATACTCACATTGAAAATCTTTGACCAATTAGCCAAATAACCATTTCACATCATAATTTTGTGAATTCTCTTGAATTTTATTGGTGCCATCCTGTAAGCTTTGGTCATAACTTCCGGCAACTCTCTAGGCATTCTAAAATCATATCTTTGAAGACCCTCCTGATAATTTGTATTTAGAGACATTAAACCACAAATTGGACAACCTTGATACAACTTGTGATAAGGAGAAATTTGCACCAACTCAAAATTTGAATCCAATCTTTGAATTTCAGCTTCTTTCAAGTCACCTATAACAACACTTTCCTCTATTTCATGAGAATCCACTTCATTTGGCTCCTTAATTAAAGCAGCATTGCAAGGCATTTAACATTGAGATGAAATTTGAGGAACTTTTGAACATATATCTTCAAAATAATAGGCTTCAAGAGTTGGATCACTATTCATCTCTTTTGTCGATGCTTCCTCATTGTAATCCCCATTGATGAACTCGAATGCCTCAAATTTGGGTTGCATGCATAAGAAAGAGCGAGAACTTGATGTTTCATCTTCTCTTACTTGAAGTTGATCTTTAATTTTCATGTCCATTGAACCAATCATCAAATTCTGATAAATATTTCCCTCCTCTTTCTTAATTGGCTCTTCCTCATGATATTTTCTTAATTGGCTCTTCCTCATGATATTCCTCACAAAATTGGAAGGCTTCATATTCTGCTTGCATGTGACTTTGAAAAGGATTGCTTGACAACTCCTCATCTTTCTCTTTGAGATGATCTTCTACTCCTTTGTTGATCATATCACTTGCTAATTCAAATCCCTGAATATCTTTGAATGTGAAGACCTCCATTTCTGAAGCTAAGGATGATATCTCCAGGATTTCACTTGAGTTTGTTTCTTCATTAGTGATGGTGGTAGAAGATTGTTCAATAGATTCTAGAGCACTGTACTCACTAATAGATTTTTCATCTTTAATGATTAGTAATGAGTGAATAGAATGTCTTCTCCACATAGGAAGTCATCATCTAAAGCCTCCAAACACCAAGTTGGAATAACAACAATGTGAGTTTCATCTCTCCTAACATGCTTTCTTAATCATTCTCCCCAAGTTGTGGCTGCCTGGTTGTATTGGAAACATTCAATGACTCTTTTTGATAATTGTCATGTTGACATGATATTTCTTCTTTGCTAACACCATCTTCGCCACACTCACAACATGCTCCAATGCAATCCTCCCTTTCCATGTGATTTACTTTCTCTAGATCTTTTCCATCACATAGGTCCTTCTGAGAAGATTCTAGCATATCTTCTTTGACACATGCAACTTTTGATGCATTTCTTGCAGCAATTACTGCACAAGATATTCGATCAGCAAGAAAATGTTTCTCACCTTGATTTTCTTTAACAGAAGATGTAGTAGATGGAACATCATCCTTCTTGTTGATTGCTGATTTAGATGAACATTTTTCATCAAGGCCTTCTTTATCTTTACATGTTGAGCCTTTTGCAAAAAAGGATTCTTGATCACGAGAAAGAAACTCACAATCTTTTCCATCGTCGTCTTCAATCCTTCGCAAAATTTGAAGCAATCAGGGATGAACCATTCTAGGATATAGTCTCCTACCGTCATAGAAATTCTTTAAGAATATAACTTGTATGGGCTCATCAGGAAACTCCTTCTTCTGGTATGGAAAGTATTCATCATCACTGTCACTATGACTTTCTACCTTTCCTTAGTACCAAAGTGTTCTTTTTATGTCACATTTTGAATCTTTTTTAATGCCCCCATAAGGCACTTATAGTTATTATGCTACCTAATTTATGGATTTGATTTTGTCTAATAGTAGAGTAGCAAGGATGCGATATGACAATGTAGAAATATCTTGAAATCCCTCAGAGAATTTACAACAGGCCCAAAATCAACAAAAGATACATGCTGATAGCACCGAACTGATAGTTTTGAGGTTGGTGATATGGAGTTTCTGAGACTGCAACCTTATAGGCAGTCTTTTATCAAAGGGAATGGAGATGAGAAGCTGAAGTCACACTGTTATGGGCCTTATAAGATATTAAGGAGGATTGGAGAAATAGCTATGAGCTGGGATTTTCAGCTAACTGTAGAATTCACAAAATATTTCATGTTTTGTGCTTAAAAAGAGGTGGAGGACAGCAACTCATTCCTTCACAAGAGCTTCTGCCACTTGACTATGAAGGTAAATTGATTCTTGAACCCAAGTCAGTGCTAGATGTGAGAGAAAAGAGGCCAAGGCCCTAAATATTTGGTGAAGTGGAAAGGACTAGCCCTCGATGATGCAACATGGGAAGGTGTTGAAATTTTTGAACATCCCATCCTGAAATTGCTTGAGGACAAGCAATTGTGGTATGGGATTTTCAAAAATTGGTAGCTGAAATATGCCACTCTGAAATGAGCAGCATGTTTGTACCTGAAGATTGCTGACCGTGAAACACTCAGAATGCTACAGTGTGATATATAATCTTGGCTCTCTGAAGATGATCTGGCTTTTGCAGAAGCATCGTAAGGGACAGTAATAAAGATCTGAGCACATCATAGTCATTGTAATGCCTGTTCAAGTATAGATCTGTGATATTGATCCTATCCAGTCAAGCTATGGGGTGCTATACCATGAAATTAATAGTATGCTATAAATGATTACATCTCTATTATAGAAATTTGTGTGATCTGTTCTGTGTTCTAGAATGATGGTCTGAGAATCATTAACACATACCTAGCTTGATCCAATATTGTATGGTTATTGAGCTGGTAATTCCTGTGAAACAAATGCATTCTGGGATATCACTGTTGAAGTTGCTCATTGGTTTCTGAGTAAATGTTTGATTCTGGGAAGTCAATTCTGAGTTTACATAAGCTTTTTGTTGCTAATAATGATGAGCGCTCCCTTAATTTCCTGTTATACAAGTGAGTATAATTCACATTGGTAGTTTTACAGGGTTGGAAATCATTATGTAGATTTTTCCAAAGGTCATGAGCTGATGGTTGATTAGTTGGTATGCTTTTTTAGTTTTCATTAGATAAAACATTGCTACTTTGAGCCTGGACCTATTGACATGGCAGAGACTATTTTTGATATTTGAATGAGTTAAAAGAGAAAGTGCACACCTAATGAGCATAAGATCCCGCTAATCCATTGTACCAAGGGAGAAGTGTCAGAACTACTTGAATTGAGGTAACCTAGGATAAATATATTACAGTATAAGTGCTAACCTCTCAAAACAGGAAAAATATGAACTGTCTATTCACAAAAGGAAGATCAAAAAATTTATTGGCCAAAAAGCTCACTAAACAGCATTTTGATTTAGTTGCTGTTTCTTATGGAAGACAATTAAAATATTGTAGAAGATTGATCCCTTATATTCAGAAGGTGAGAACTCTTTGAGAGCAATGGGACAAAACTCGTGAGATTAGAGATGAATTTTGAACATAAAATAATTTGTGGTAATACTATTAAACATTGAAAGAAACCTATCTGCTGAAGAATTTATTGTGATGAAACCTGACCATCTCTTTACTGTCTCATCTTGCTATCAAATCTTTTTATTCATCATTTTCTGAAAGTTACAAATGCTCAGCCTATTTCTTGGTGTCTGAATGATGTTTCCTGCACTACAACTGTTTCCCATTTCATTTCCCATTTCTTGTTTAGCTGACACAACTCAACTCTTACTCAATTAATATATACTTATTGATTATAAACTACTAATGCACTCTGAGGATCTTAATATGCTGTTTGCTTATCAGTTTTCATCTCCTCAATTAATAATACTCTTGAGTATCGTAATGTGTGTCTGATATGCAGATATGAAGCATGGGTCATATATAATTTCCTTTCTCTCTGCCTTGCTTGGGTGGGTGGGCCAGGTGCTGTAGTTACAAGCTTAAGTGGCCGAGTGCTGAAGCCTTCATGGTATCTGATGACATGTTGTCTTCCTCCAATACCACTTGACGGGTTTGTGTCATCTATTAATTATTTTGATCCCATTCCATAGTTAACCATGTGCTTGTAAATCTTAGTTTCCTCTATTATATTAATGTTCTTCCTCTAAATCAGTTTGCATATTGTTTGTTGAGTCTATTGTAACTTGGTTTATATACGTGCAGCCGTTTCATTCGACGATGCAAGCAGGGTGGGTTACAGTTTGTCATTCTGAAGCCCATACTTGTTGCAGTTACATTTATTTTGTATGCCAAAGGGAAATATGAGGATGGCAACTTCAGTGCCAAGCAAGCATATCTATATGTGACTATCATCTACACTATATCATACTCTTCAGCACTGTATGCACTAGTTTTATTTTATGTGGCATGCAGAGATCTACTTCGACCATTCAATCCAGTTCCAAAGTTCGTAATCATTAAATCTGTTGTTTTCCTGACATACTGGCAGGTAAAATCTTTGGTGATTTCAAATTCTAATTTGTTATCAATAACTTAGTATAATTTTCTCTTTGTAGGTTTCATTCATCCTTTGTCTTTGGGTTATGTAATCCATTGAGATTGGCAACCATTTTGTAACACTTACATCTAAGCTTTTATAATAATTTATAGGTAATGCTAGGTGCCAAAATATCCTATTAAGGGTGGTGGGTAGAGCAGGATAGAGAAAATGCTCCCCCTACTGTTCAGGTTTAAGTGCCATAGTGTTACAAGGTGTTTTTTTAGCGATATAGTGATGCCTCCTTTTGGCATGTTAGGTATAGATGCCCGTCAGTTTATGAACTACTAATATTGTCGCTCAGTGAAATATCTGTATGTTAATATTATTTATATTTACCACGCACGGACTACTGCTTCTTTTGTTTTTAAGATAAGATATTAATGTTAAATTTAATTTGTACCTACAAAGTAACTAAAACCCTCAACAATGGCTTTCCCTGAATGGAAGGTTCTTTCTTTTAGTGTCATGGACGATAAATAACTAATTTTTTTCGAAATCATTTTATGATGATAGGTATTAGTATTCAAAAACTAGATTCTAGTTCTTTGGCAGCTTGAAATTGTTTGGACTAGGTATGTCTATGACAAAATGTGATTTGAGCAATTTTACAGAGGTATTTGTATGTAATTGGGTTGTCCTCTTGGTCATGTATGCAGGGAGTCCTAGTTTTTCTAGCAGCAAAGTCTGGAATCATTAAAAGCGCAGAGGAAGCTGCTGATGTTCAAAACTTCATTATCTGTCTTGAGATGGCCATTGCTGCAGTGGGACATTTATATGCATTCCCATATAAAGAGTATGCTGAAGCAAACATAGGTGCATCTGGTGGTTTAACTGGAAGTCTTACACATGCGTTGAAGTTCAATGACTTCTATGATGATACAGTTCACCAGGTAATGAAAAACGAATATGTTGAAGTTTATAATGAAGAAAGAAAATTATATCTGTCTATGCGTGCCAGAAACTGATTGAATGTGACTTATGATGTGTGCAATCCATATGGTTTTTGATTTTTTAAAGCCAAAAATTGTGAGTTACACTGCTAATTTCCCAATCATGATAATTAGATGATGAAATATGGTGATATTTTTTGTCATGAATAGCAAAATCACTGCAGGATCTTTGTGTGGATTTTCACATTTATGGCTATGCCGCTGATTATTTGATAAGAGATTATGTTTTCCTCCTTTGGTAAATCATCGTCTTCCTGGTTGTTCTATTTTGCATTTGTGGATTTGAATGCTTTATCTGCATTGTTTCACCTTTTATACTGTTTGGAACTATTCACCAAGGGAACACTCTTGTGCTGACTTTATGATTGCAGTTGCAATAGGCTGCAATATTGAATATATCCGAGTTCTGGTGAATGTGAAGAAAATATCTCATGCTGGTATTGTTGGACGCTAATAGTAGATTGTTGCAATCTGCACCCACACAGCAGACTTATATTCTGCCTCTTTATGATCATCTCAAGCTTTTCGGGTCATTAGTTAGCTCAACTTCTACTGAAATTGTGTTTCCATGTCTTTGTATCTAATTTCCTTTCTTTTTCTTTTCCCTTTTTTTTCCCTAAACCTCAGGATGCACTTAGTGCTTCTTATTTTCTTTTAAAGCAGCCATCATCATCCGTAGTGCATTGCTACATATTATAATAGTGAATAAAAGTTTATATCAACAGAACTAATATTTTAATTTTAATGAATCAAAAAACGAATTAGCTCTTAGTGACAGGTATCTAAGTGAATCAAAATTATATGAGAGTTTTTGGGGTATAGTTAAGTTGTTTCAGAAACAAGTGAGAATTTACAGAATCATGCTACTTTCTTCTACAAGACAAAAAAAGAAAAGCTTCTAGATTGCTTGTATTGTCTTCTTCTGAGTGTTTGTGTAGCTGTTCCAATTTAGCTGGAAATTAAACTTTTTCGTATTTCTTACTATTACTTAATAGATTGTACATACAAATTGAGATTTCTGATGCATTGTTCTTATGATGCTTCAGTTTGCACCGACATATCATGACTATGTCCTTTACAGCAACGAAGGTGAAGAAGGGACAAGGAAATATCGAGCACGGACGTTTGTCCCCACTGGCCAAGAAATGGACACTGTACGGAAAAACAGAAAAATCTTTGGAACTGGTAAGAATGATGATTTATATTCATTGGGGGTAGTGTCTGCTGATTGTGCAAGTCCTCATGTTGTGGAAGTTGGGCATAAAACTGTCAAGGATCCAGAATCCATGAAATCTTCTTTGCTCTTTGATCCAACAAATAATTTTTCAAAGCCTTATGACATTATGTCATTGGAGTCATCCCTTAATGAAAGAAGTCCACCTGAGTTTAATCCAAGGAGGGTCTGACAAGCAATGCATCAAGTATTATCTTGGAATATGTTTGATGAGTAATGTGTATTATGTACGATTAATATGAAGCACAGCCAACTGAAAATTTGTTATCATTCTTTTAGTTTGATCGTAGGAAAAAGTTGTTCGTTTATAATTCATATACATTTAGTGCTTGGAATGGGGTTTTGATTCTTGAGTCCTGAATATTGGCATGTTCTTTTGGCTTCCTGTATATCTGGTTATCCTTATGAGTAATTGTTTTCTTCAATTCAATCGAACATTCATTACTTGAACTATTGCTTTGCAAATGACATGATCATGGATCAATGGCTTCTTTTTATAATATGTAGTGAGAGTTCTTAGACACATGTATGATAAAGGCGGCTTTCAACTTAATTGTATCTGTGCCTGTACAATAATAAAGCTGACAATCCACTCACCTTGTGGAAGTTGCTTCATTTTATGTATTCAAAGGAGTCATGTCTCCTCTTTTTGGCTGGATATATGAGTTATCTCAGTGTCTGTATGTCTTCTGTGACTGAAAATTCAGTTTTGCAATGGTTTGTTTCCAATAGTTGGGTGAGTCAGTTTTCAGTAATATTGGAGCAAACTCCTCGTATAAATTTTAAGTCTAGCAATGCATACATAAGTATGTGAATCTCTAATATGTCATGCAAGAGATACTTGAACAATGCATAAAATCTGAACTAATATGTGACTTTACCATAGGGAAGAATATTTATCATTTAAAGAATTATATTCATGAAGAAATATGCGATTTCGAAAACATTACTGGCACTAACATGCAAAGTCGTCTTGTTTAATTCAATTGTGATTGAATATGGAAAAATTCTGTTATAGATCCTAATTCAGTTCTGTATTTGTCAAAAAACATTTTCGTAGGTAAATGCTGGTCTATTATTATAAGAGTAGGTTTAGCTCATCGTATTTAATGCCCCTTTGCAAGTGTTCTGTTCTATGCTTCAATGGGATAGCACCCTACAGGTATTGCAATTGTAGCATCTTCATTGCAAGCATAGCACCCAACAATTGGATCACATAGTAAATAAACACTTGACTGTCCTATATGTATTGTAGTAGACATGGCAGGAGTTAATTAGTTCATTAGGTCTATTTTTGTTATGAATCTATACATGAATTTATTAAATATTCTCCAATAACATTGTCAATAATTTAATCTTATTCGTAGCACTTTCATCGTTAATTTCAAGTTTTTTTTAATAGACATCAATGTGTATGTCTGTATGGCTTCTGTTGTAGTACTCCTACATGTTTGTGCAGCGGTTATGCTGGGGGGGCTTGATGCCGTCTTGCAACCTGTGGATAACTGAAAACCTCAGCTGACATTTTACCAGTGTCTTCACACTGATCACGATTTCAGTATAGATGAAATGGGGAAACATAAATTTTAGGAGCAGACCATGACATGGCAAATATGCCCTTGTCTTTGGGGAGAAGATAAACTCAGTATTCCCTCTTCCCATGCCTTGATGAAATTGGTTGATAAGAAGTTAGAGGCACCATTGTTACAGAAGCATTGTGGAAGCTCCTGCTGCTGCAAGAATATTCCCAAATAGCGCCTGTCGTTTAGAGGTACCATAAATGAATGTCTGCATTATTTTTGTAGTAATCATCTGATTACTTCTGTTTAAGCTGCAGAGAGTCAGTTTCCTTATGTAGCGAGATTGATCAAAACCCTTAAAAAGAATCAATCCCTTATGAAAGTGCATTGCTTGGAGAGCTCGGAAGACTTCTGATAACATATTTCTGCACACAATACATATCAGTATTCTTCTCTCGTTTTCTTAAATTTTTTGATTCTTTGAATTTCTTCGAACTAGTTTCTTAAATTATTTTTTAAAAAAGAAACCCGGCTAAACAGCTTTTATTTTCTGTTTTCTTTGCTGTCAACCGAAAGAATGAACAAAATTCTAATTACCTCGTGGACACAGAGTTTCAATTACAATCAATTACAAGGATTCCCATTTAGAGAAATTTGGATATAGACTCGAAAATTATGAATTATTAAAGAAATAGACAACTGATTTGCAAATAAAAGCATACAATTCATACACTTCTAGGGGAAAAATTACGGTAAAATATCTTCAGAGCCAAAGAGTTATCTTTCCTTGAAGCAGAGTGACATTGTTGCTGAGAAGTGTATAGAAATCAAATCACAAATACGCCAAACAATCTTGCAGGGTATCTGATTTAATGGTGCAATATACGGTTATTATGGGCCAATTGCCCTAATTTGTAAATATTGGCAAGGCAAATACCTTGATATGTCAGCAAATCAATTTACATTGAGATAGGATTTAATTATAAATAATAAAATTAAAAGAAAATTTAAATAAAATATAAAATAAAATATAATTAAATTTAGTTAAGTCAATGAAGGGTCAATAGTTATGAAATGACAAGTTTAGACACCTTGAAACATGGGATACAAGAGCGATAAGAGAACTTTTGAAAGGGAAGAAAGATAAAAAGGGGAATGTGTTGAACAAGTGAATATTAATAGAAAAGAAAAGGGAAATGAGGAGAAAGTAATTGACACCTTCAAAGGGAAAAAGTTATGAAGAATTGTCACATCAAAAAGGTTGTAGGTATGATTTTTTCCGACTCTTTTAAATAGGTACAATTATGAACGGTCGCAACTCTTTTAGAGAGCATAAATGATGAAGGGTTGTGACTCCTCTGAAGGGTGATAATTGTGGAAGGTTGTGGCTTGAAGAGGTGTGACTCTCTCCTACATTGGGATATATAAAGGGGAGAATGTTTCATTTGAGGACATCCAAGGGAGACCAATTTGGAGAGTAACATATTATTCTAAAAGTACAATGAAAAGTGATTACCCAATCCTAATGAAAGGTGGTGACCCTTTCACCTATAAAGTATAAAGGAGATTTTGTTCCAAGAAAAAAGGGTGTAATAATAAAGAGTATTATTCATATTTTGATTGTAGATTGGGGACAATAATTCTTCTATTTGATAAAGATCAATGTAAGAGGTCAATCTAATACAAAAGATCAAAATTTAGAAATTTATTCATCTTGTCTCATCTTCTTTGAATACGAATTACACGTGTGACTACATTTTTGCCCCCCCTTTTATTTTGGATTTGTGGTTTAAGGAAAAATGTAAGGTGATTTTGAAAGATGACATTACATAGTATTAAAGCAATGTTCTTGCCAACCTTAAGAGACATTAAGTCTATAAGTCTAACCGCCTCTTGTGTTCTATACGTCTAGTGGTTGTATCAAGCATTGATAGGTTGACCTTTTGGTGCACGACAATACTAACTTGTAACGAGTGGTCTTAGAGATTGGTCACAGGTTCAAATCTCCTTAGGTAACGTTGACGGGGGAATTCACTGAGACCCTTGAGACAACTTTCTTCACCCCAAGCATAGAATGCGACTGAAGATACTGATGAGATGCAAAAGATTTAGTGAAGATGTCCACAATCTGTGTAGCAATGGGAATATACTCCACACTAAGAGAGCCCTTTTGAATCAAATGCTTGATAAATTGCATATAAAGCTCAATGTGCTTGGTCCTCTTATGCCCAATTGGGTTGCGGGAAATGTGTATAGCACTCTCATTGCCACACCAAAGAAAGGTGGAACTATCAGGGGTAAAACCAAACTTTGTCATCAATTATGGAAGCCATAAAACCTCTTGACTAGGTAGCACAACTATCCTGTATTCTGCCTCTATAGATGATAATGCATGAGCATGTTGCTTCTTGCAAGACCATGTGATAGGATCAGGACGAAGATAGAAAACAAAAGCCAGAAGTAGAACTTCGATCTTCAATATCACCAACTCAATCTGAGTCTATATAACCAACAATGTGAGGATCTCATGATGTATAGTGAATGCCATAATATGTAGTAACCCTAATTTACCTCAAAATATGTTTGCCAGCTTGCCAATGACTCATCATGATCATGTGAGAATCAAGAGATCAGGGAAGATTAGGACGTGTGCACGTCAGGTACAACAAACTACCCATAAGTTGTTTATATAAAGTGGAATCTACTATAGGAGTAAAGCAAGTGATAGATAAAACAACACTCAACTGAAAAGGTCTAGGAGCAGACTTGCAATCAAATATGTAGAATATTTGAAGCATATCAAGAGCATACTTTTGTTGGACTATGGCTATCCCATTCAAAGATTGAACAACTTGTAGGCCTAAAAAATAGCGCAAAAGTCCAAGGTCTTGTATGCCTAAAATGTGAGCTCACTTCTACGAGTCACTATATCCAATATTGCTCATGAATGAGATCTCAAATGGTGGCTTGTAGCTCTCTATTCATGGAGTGCAAGGGTTTGTGATGGAGGCCCTTAGTTTGACATAGTTTGTGCCCATGCAAGTACACCATAAAACCATACATTCAAAGATCAAAATATGAATGCAAATGAAGATGCAAACTAATCTAAATGATAACAATACAAAGCAATGGAAGAAAGGAAATCTAATTTATGAAAAGAAATAACAATGCAATATTAATCTATGAAAACAAATACGACTCTAAGATAATACAAAAATGCAAGAATGAAAGCTCATGATGAAAGCCATGGATGTAAGAGAGAATTAGACAAAAAGAGAGAAGTTGCAATGAAGCTCCAATGTCCAAACCCTAGGGCTCAAACTCTTCCAAAATCGCTCTCTAAACCTATAACATAACAATACTATAGCAACGAGCTATTTTCTCTATATCTCTCTCTATTGCTTTATATGAAAATGAGGAGAGGGCTCCTTATAAAGGAAAATGTGGAGGTGGGTGGCTTCTCACAACCAATATGGGATAATAGAGTTTGATCCATGTGAGACAAAATTCCACCAATGAGAAAAGATGAGTGTTTGAGAAGAAAGTGGAAAGAGGAAAAAGATGAATCCCACTTAGAGTTATGCGCATTTAAGTGTAGAGGAATTTTTTTTTTTTTTTTAAAAATTTAATTTATTTATCTTTTCAAGTGGGTTTAATTTTTATTTATTTAATTTTCTTTTTCACGTGGGATTTTATTTAATTAAAAGGCAGCATGTTCTTTTAATTAAATAGGAAATATTTAATTAAATTAAAAGAGGGGTTTTTCTCTTAATTAATTAAATGTGGATTTATTAATTTATTAAAAAAGAGGTTTTCTTTTAATTAAATAACACTTAAGATAAAATGATCAAACCTTAGGAAATATTGAAATAATTGAATTAATTAAAATTTGATCAAAGAAATTGATTTGAATTGATTTAATAAAATATTGCAAATGATTGATTCAAGAAATTTGATAAATTGAATAATGGGGGCCCATAGTCTAAGTGACCATTTTAGGGTGCATACAGGTCTATCATCTCAAACTACTCTCTCAAAGCTCGTTGAACACTTCAAATCATAGAGTGTGAGCTACCAGAAATAATGAGATCGACATATAACACAAGTATCAATAGATCAACCCCATGACACCAAATGTACACTATAAGACCATAATAAGAGCATGTGAACCATAAAGCAAGAAGGAATCCATATTCTCATACCAAGCCCTAGGGGCTTTTTTGAGACCATACAAAGACCTCCGAAGTCTGCACACCATAGAAGAGTCCTGAACAAAACTCTTAGACTGCTCCATATAGATCTCCTCATGTAGGTCTCCATGCAAAAAGGCACTCTTCACATCCATCTGAAATACCGTCCATCCTTGAGAAGCTGCAAGAGTACAAGGTGAATATAATTCATCTTGGTGATGGGAGCAAAGGTCTTGGAGTAATCAATGCCCTCCACTTGTGAAAAGTCCTTCACAACAAGATGTGCCTTATACCTATCAATATAACCATTTGTAGCAAATTTGGTACTATACACCCACTTGCACCAAACCAACATTGTTCCTTTAAGAAGAGGACAAAGATCTTAAGTGTGGTTCTTCATCAAAGAAGAGTACTCCTTGACCTTAACCCTATCCCACTTTAAGTGTCTTGTCACATGTGAAAAAATCTCTGGGTCATTTGAAATGGCACAACTCAATAGTCCATACTAGATGTTTGAGAATGTGTACAATGAGTATCTAAAGGATCTCCTGCCACAGGTCTAGTTGCATTAATAGTATCATGAGCCCACATGGGAACTCCTTGAACATTTGGGGAGGTGGATCATCATCAAGATCTTCCTCAAAGGATGCATATTCTTGTAGAGGACAAGAGGAAGTAATGGGTAGTGAGGGAGAAGTTGGTAATGAAGGCCCTATTTGAGGATAATGCTCATCTAGCTGGACATCTTGCCAAAACAAGACCTCTTTGGAATTAGAATCAACCAACCTATACGCTTTCACATCCTCACAGTAGCCAAAAAATATGAGTGGTTGACTCTTCCTCTCCATGGCTTTCCTCAGAGCATTTGGAATAAATGCCCAAGCCTTACTACCAAAAATACAAAATGTAGAAACATTGGGCTTGGCATGAGTCCAAACCTCCTTAGGAGTCAAATGTCACAATGACTTGTGAGTCATCCAATTCTAAACATAGTTGACAGAATTGATAGCCTCAGCTCAAAATGAAGAACTCATAGCCCAAGATTGTATCATACAATTGGCCATCTCCTGTAATGTTCATCTCTTTCTCTCAGCAACCCCATTCTAGTGAGGGGTATTATGAGGAAATGTGAATTGATGATGTAAACCATGCTCAGTGTGAAAATCTTTGAAAGACTGATTCACATATTCCCTGCCATTGTCATTGCGTATATGCATGACAAAAAGACCATACTTCTCCAGAAATGTCTTAAAGATTCTAAATGAATCAAAGACATCAGACTTGCACTTCAAAAAGTACAGTGTCTAGAGAAGTCATCTATGAAGGTAAGAACATATTAGGAAACTAAAAAAGATGGAGTGGGGAATGACATAAGATCACTGTGTATCAACTCCAATGGTGCCTTAGCACATGTGGATTTTCCTATTGGAGAAGGATCTCTGTAATGTTAGCCAAGTGCACAACTTCGACAAACACCGTTAGTACAAGAGATCCAAGGTAGCCTTGCCACTAGTGCTTGTGTACACTCATTTGTTGTAGATATCTGTAGTTGACATGGCCAAAATGCTCATGCCAAAGTTTTGTCACTGTGTCTGCATGAGCAACAATAGAAACAAGTGTACAATTAGAGCTCTCGAAGCCATAAAATTGATATAAGTGAGGTTGTAAATCAATACTCCCAGTTGCAATAACCAAGTGAGTATCATGGAAGTCTCAAATAACCACATCACGTGGTGAGAACTCAATTGTCTTACTAGGGCCAAAATGAAAAATCTGATAGACATACAAGAAGTTCGTAGAGACATGACCAAAACCAATAGAACATCTTATAGAGAACTACCATCCAAAGAAATAGTGCCACAACCTAAAACTAAATTTTTTGTAATCACCAACTACAATATGTGTAGCAACACTCTGAGCAAGTGAGGTAACCAAATTAGGTGAGCGTACGGTATGGTGAGAAGTACATGAATCAATGATCCAAGTAGTAGGAGATGACAATGCTTGTGCAAAAAGAGCATGTCTGTTTCCCTGAAGGAGGAGGTGGTTGCTTTAGAGAAGCAATACTGTGCTGCTACATGGCCTCCTTTAAAGCCTTAAGACATTTCCAACACCTGGAAACTGGATGTCCTTGCCACAAAAACTACAAGGATCACCTATAAAATTCTTATTCATGGAGGAAGACTCACTAGACTTAGAAGGTTTACCCTTCGGAGTGGATTTTTGTGTATTTGATCCAGGAGATGGCTTGGAGGAACTCTCACAACTAGCTGAATCTATTTTGGGCTTTGGTTTCTGCTTTGACTTCCCTGTAGATGCCTGAGCAACCAATGCCTAGTTCTTTAATCTTGTTAGAGTCCAACTATGTAAGCTTGGCCTTCTCTCTAGTCAACCAATTACACAATGCCTCAAATATGGGCATGGTAAATCTAGAACCCAAAATATCCATAGTGGAATGGAAGGTAGAGGAGAAAATTTGAAAGTTTCCTCGAAGCTTTGATACAATTAGATAAATGCCCTCCTTAGTAGTCTTCACTTTTCCACAACCTTGTAACAAAGATTTATGTTGTTTAAACCTCATTAGAATATCCTCAATGGAGGGAAATGAATTAGGTAAAAGTGATGTAAGCTCTACCTCAATATTAAGTGTTTTGAACTCATTGATGGTACCAAACAATTCCTTGAACTTGGGCCACATCTTTCGAAAAGTATTACACCCATTAAGATGAAACTACAAGCTATCTGAAACATTCAAGGAAATCAAACCCATGGCCTTGCCCATCTTATTTGTGTACTGCAAGGTCTGATAGGAACTCTAAATAATCGACTAAACTTTATCTAAACAAGACCACAAACCTTTTGAACATAGAAGTCGTTGCATGATAGACATCTATGTGTGATAGTTATGTGGGTTTATATGAACTAGACAAGAAGAGGTCTCGACCATTTTTTTAGAAGGTGTTTGTTTTGATATAGTTTTGGTTTACTGATGTAAATGATTGAAACAAGAATTAGAAAACTCACTCCACAATGCTAAAAATTGAACCCTAGATGCTAGATATAAAGTGTATACAGGAAAGAGGAAAAAATGCTCCAATTGAGCAACATGTGTACCTTTGAAAAATTTTGATGAAAAAGGGAAATTTTTTTGTAAAGTGCTTGAGATGAGCTTTTTGACGCTTCTTTCAGATTGAAAAATATAGCTAAAATGAGAAAAGTATGCTCCCTAGAATGCAAAATTGATCATCTGACTTCAACATAAAAAAGGTACCATATTGAAAAAAAAACTAGAAAAAATGGCATCATTGCATTCATCTTGGAATAAGCTTTTTGACAATATCTTGTTTGTCCAAAAATGATATTATATGTTGTAGATATTGCAAAAAAACCAACAGTTTCTCCAAAAGCAAAACAAACTGTGAAAAAACCTTTAGAGCTAAAATAAACCCACTGAGCCTACATATGACCGCGAGTTGGGCGCTGAAGACTCTGAGTAGAGCTTGAGTGGTGTGGGAGTGGAGAAGGAATCGTAGAGCGGCGAGCGAGCAAAATTGTGGGTTGCTGACAGAGGTGGCCAGAGCAACGATTTGACTTCCTAAAAATTTATCATGGTGGCTAGAAAAAATACGATTAGTGGTTTGCGCCTGCGGTTAGAGAGAATAATGCGCATAGTTTAATAAATCCCCTGAGCATTTAATAACCACAATGCTTTAAAAAAACAAAATAAAATGCACTCTACATGATTCTTTAATATTTTTTGCAAAAAAATTCTTGTTTTGCATGTCGAGAGGGTCGTAAGGCCTTGGAGGCAAATTGTTTTGCCACAAAAGTCAATTGTCTCCACATCAAAGTGTTTTATATGAAAATAGGGGTTTTTGGGTGCTGCAAGCTCAATGATGAGGTCTACTATAGATCTGATCCAACAAACCCTTGTTTGTTCTTTTTTCAATAAACCTGAATAAGCTCTAGCAAATTCTGCCATGATACAATGAAGGATTCGAGAAATCAAATCCATAGACCTTGTAGAACACCTACATGAAAGAACTTGTCACAAAGAAGTAAAGACAAGAGATGGGTTTGGCTCTAAAAACATGTAAGAATATATTTATTAGACAAAAGAATGAGTAAAAATATGTTGCACAACATCATGAACTCTGATTTAGGCAACTTGCATGAGGAAACCACTCCAGAAAGAATTGCAAGTTGCATAAAACCACTATCAACATTGAATATAGTTATAGATAAATTCCCCAATTTATATAAAAATACCTCTTCGAAGTATTTAGCATTGATGAGGTTACAAATATTTATGTAGAACCTAAATAATATAGAGCTTCCAAATGATGCAGAATGAAGTGACCTAAAGAACATCCTTGGAGTTGGGTCATCTACTCAACCTATTAGTGTCAGTAATAGTACTAACAAGTGACAACTTAGCAAATGATAGTAGTATAAATATTTTGTTACTTGTTGATCTTTAATTTTAAAATTTGAATTTAATTTTGACTTTCTTTAATGTTAACTGTTATAGGAAATAGGAACCAACCTATCGAGATAGTTGGACAACCTACTACCTAGAGTATATGAATTTTTTTTCCCTACTCCTACTTGAAAAAAATGTACAATTGGGAATGTGATTGTACACACATAATGTAGTAGTAATCATATTATATATACAACTACAAATGAATTTGCAACTATTGTTGCTCCCTTGTATCTATAAAAGGGAATTCATGGTCATTTGCAAAGGGTTTCGATATTCCACTTCTCTAGGCTCTAAATTTGTATAATTGCTTGTAATTGTTAAATGTATTATGTATTATGTTACACGTTGATTTATAAATTTATAAGTTATAATATATTTTTTTGAAAGAAAGTTTGTTATGTAAAATGTGTTATGTTACAATTTCTTTAAGAAACTAGAATCAATGAAAATATCATGTCTAAAAACTAGAATCAATGAAAATCTCAACATGTATAAAAACTAGAATCAATGAAAATCTCAACATATATAAAAACCATAATCAATGAAAATATCATGTATAGAAAGTAGAATCAATGAAATTCTCAACATGTCTAGACTCTAAAAACTAGTTTCAATGAAAATCTCAACATGTAACATGTTTACATTTCTTTAAGCATCTATAATAGTAAAGGGTATAAATTGACTTCTATAGAGACAATCAATTAGTAGATATAGTCTTAGGCATTGGTAAGATTAGAGCACATAAATTCATTTGAATTGAAATTGGTAAGACTAGAGCTACTAGCCGACTACTTGACTCACATAGAAGCTACTATAGTTGCTAATCCAACTTGACCAACTCATCATTACTATCATTAGAATCTTCGTCATTTATTTCATATAACATTTGATTGTTTGTTGCATTTTCTTTAGTTTCACTATCAGTGTGTATGCCAAAGTCAACTTCATAATCATTGATTCCAATATCGGGACATGAACCATTGCCAATGCCATTATTTGTGATATTTCCACTACCACTGTTATTGCCACTGCCACTTGAATTTGAAATGTTGGTCGTCCCTCTTCTTTGAAATTTTTTTCTCCAAATGCTTAGAGCCCTATCATGTGGGAAACTATCTACTTCATACCTAGAATTATAGAGCCTCAAACAATTATCCAAAATTTTGTCTAATTTGTTTCTAACCTTTGACTTCAGGAAGCCCAAAGTACTAAAAACTCTCTGATCCTCCACTAAACCCAATATCACTGTCAAACATAAATCAGTAAGCTTGAAATATTCTAGTATTGACTCTCTCAAAGCTTGAAAACTGATTTCTCTGACCAAGGTTTTTTCAAAGCTTTGTTACTACTCCCTCTTCATTTCGATTCTCCATAAGATTAGATTGTTCCCTCATTATGTTTGCAAAACAAAATGATTGACCTCTCAGTTGAGGTTCATCTAAAATTCCTTTTATAGTTACTCCATTGATTACTTTAGTTTTGCAAAAATTCTTAATCAAAATCATCATCCTTTGAGAAGTATTTGGGCTGTTTAGAGACAATATTAAGGAAAAAAAATTGACATTGCCTTGAGAAGTTCCTTTGGAGGGAATTTGTATCTAATTTTTGACTAAAGATTACATAAAACTCATTTGATAGACTCAAGCATAGAGTCAACGATCTTCTTGAAGTCTTCAATTTTAATAAGTTAAAGTAACTTCTCTGGTTCTGCTTTTCTTCCTGATTTGTTGGGGTTGGAGTCAGGGTCATTGTGAGCATAGTACTACATTGGTATGTCAACTCCATGTACCCTGGCTCATACCTCATTATTTGTACCAATATGTTAAAAATTTGCAAGATTTTTCAAATCTTTGATTTCTATCAACTTTGCAAACTTTGATTAATCTAATGGTTGTAATCAATATAGAGTATCCAGGCTATTACATGTCATTTTACATAGTTTTCAATGTACATAACTCTTTGTTGAACCTTTCTCATAATATTTCTCATGTCCTATAGCATGGGGAGAATAGCTGCTAAAGTTAAGAGTATCTTAATATTAGTTAAACTTGAATAGAGCCAAGGAATTTTTTCCCGCATAGAGTGGATTAGTCCAAGAAATGACAAATATTCAGAGAATAATTGATGTGTTGGTCCATCCAAAGAGATCCATTTGGTATCATTTTCTTTAAGAAGCTTCCTTCCATCAGTAAGTCCTCGAGCAAAGTGTTGAAATTCTTGGACTTGTTTTGGCCTTCGAAAAAAGTATTGGTAAATCTCTTTGATCAAAGATTCCAGTTTATGAACACAACAAAAATCGCTGACAATTCTAAAATCTAGATTCATTCGATGGGCCATTTAGTGAATGGGAATAACGTAGGGTACCAAATCATTTTGGATCTTTTTGCAAAGATCACCTTTATGACCTTGCATAACCAAAGCTCTATCTAATCCAACACCCAAACTTTATGGTAGTCTCCATATTATCCACACCTCCACAGTCAATTAGAGTACTCTTTAATAAATCATATAAATTTTCCACTATATCACTACAATTCAATTTAGCAATAAATAGTAGAAAGGGTTGACAAAAAATATCGTTTACAATATAAACACCTAGGAAGTATTCTCAATTATTGTAACTTCATCTAGAGACAATGTAATGAAATGTGACTATTTTATTTTTTCTTCACATCTTTTTCAACTTGTGCAAGACAACTAGCCCATTCCTATCCAAACCCTACCCTAAACCCTAAATCCTTGACTAGTGATTGTTTGGATAGTTTCAAACTTTCAAAAAGTGCAATAAACTAGTATAGTAATTGAAGGGTAGTATGTCATCAGATGCCTTCTACTCAAAATATAAAAGGTGACACTTAACTGAACAACTTTCCCCATATTTTCCAGTTCCATTTCTTTCCCAAGAAAATCTTCAATAGAAACTTTTATTGCAGAATGCTTCTCCAATAATTTCTCGTGTAACTTGTATAATTCAACATTCCTGATATGCAGACAACTATCCTTCATTTTCCAAGTTAGTATAGATTTTTCGACTCCATCTATAGTTCCTTTTTGTAAACTTTATCAACATGCTTTTCTATGGTATCAAGTTTATGCTACAACCTCTTTTCCTTCTTTGATATCTCTATGCAAATATTACATCTGCTTTCTATATTTTCCCCTTCTATGCACACAAACATCTTTTATGACATAATTTTTGGTTTTCTCACCCAAGTCTATATTATCATTTTGTGAATCCCTACTCAGGGGAACTGCCTCAAAATCATCTTCAAGATCGTCCTTGACTGAGATATTAGTTTCACCAACTTGAACTTCTTCAAGATGGTCTCCAACTTGTGATGAATCTCCTTTTTCAATATGCTCTACAGATTTAGGTTTTGAATCTTGTAGGTTGCCAACATTTCCACTAACAAAGTATGTCAATAAGGTTCTACATTTTGGTGGCCTCTCTTAGATTTCAGGGATCCTACCATAAGCCCTCTTGTTTGACATTGCAAACCAATAAAGAATACAAAAAATATATCAACTTGGTGAACAAAAGACTCTGACATTAGACTATTTAGACTACACATAATAACAATATTATGATTTGTTTGCACAAAAAGGGTATACCTACTACAATCTACGATACTACCCAATAAAATTTGCAAACCTATTTGAGCATGTGATATGTTCAAAGGGTATCTACTACCTACTCCTAGTGGATAGTAAAAAAAACCACATACAAAATAAATTGAAAATCACTTACCTTTTAGGAAAACCGCAAGTTATGACTGCTTAATGGGCAATGCACTTAACACTCTAAAACTTTGAAAGCAATAAGAAATGCAAAATAAAAAAAGAGTGAATTGTGTAGAATAATAGTATCTTATGAATGTATATATACCAAACCAGGTTGGAAAATTGCGTGGGATTAACAAGTAGGAATGTCAAAAGTAGGTGAACAATGCTTCCTATGTAAGCCCAAAATATAAAATAGTTGGCTAAATGGGGTTGGTTGGTGACATGTGTTGGTAAAATGGTAGACAAGACCCAAATCAAGGGAAAATATTTTGTTATACTAATGGAAAAATAATCTCCAATAAGAAAACAATAGGTAAAGAATGTCAAATTTTTTAAAATAATTGTATTCTAAAGGTATATAACATTGGTGATTGGACTAGGATTTTTGACCAATTATGTGAAAACTAATAGATGACTAGCCCGAGCTCTAGACCCAAAATTTGTAAATTTTTGGTGATGCAGTTGACAAACTATATATGTTCTATTTTCCAAATGACGATCGACCTATGGGATGGAATTTCCAAATGGTGAAGATTCACCACTAAAAATATATCTGAAATGCACAATTAAAAGAGATTAATACTAGATAGTTACTTAGGACTATCTTGGAATGTTTACTTGTGCACGACAGAGTTGAGAAGGAAGAGTCACAACATTTTGGGAATGAAGAGAGACATAGGTCTAGGAACTCTAGAAGAGGGAATACATGTTATAGATGAGAAACTACCAAGGCTACATATATGAAGGACCTTCTGAGGACCAAATTTCCTTCCTTAGATGGTCTAGGTATAGGGTATGAAATAGAGAATTGGCTTATAGCATTGGATCAACATCTTTCCATGTAGGATTTCAATACCAATACAAAGACAAGGTTTTCTGCTATGCACTTGGAGATTTTTACACCAAACTAGTGGAAAATTAAAGAGGAAAAACTTGGGTTGAATATGTATAATATCACTTGGAATTGTTTCTCAAAAATTTTTGAGAGATTTTTTCGTTAGATTAGTGACACCAAAGCGAGAAATTGAATTCCATAATCAATGATGGTTGACTGTGACCTTCCAAGAGTATGAACACAAGTTTTTTGAGCTCAAATAATATGTAAGATATAGTGATAGATCACCTCTGATGGCTCAAAAATTTATTAGAGGGCTTAATGATAGCATCATTGGGGGTGTAAAGATTTTTCAATCTAAGACCCTTAAATATATGACATTCAAGCTATATTGGTAAAGACAAATTTGGGATCAAGGTATGGTGGTTATCCAGATGTTCAATTTGGTGGGTATTTCTTTTACCAGGATAAGGATGACCAATCTTAGGGAGTTGGCAACTCTAGGAACCCTCCTACCTTCTTGAAAGCTAACCAAAATAAGAAAATAAGAAATTATTTTATGGTAATAGTGGTGGTTCAAAATTAGGGAACTATTATAGCTGGTAGTCCAATGTGCACAATTGGAAAAATTGAGCTTTTAAGAGTTTTAATTAGGATGTTAATTGGGTAGTTTTTAGTAATCTAGCACACTTTCAACTAAGAAAGGTTTTAGTGGAGATTATTATTTTTGTGGGTATTATAGTCATAAAGTGACCAGTTCTCCCCAACATGCACCACAATTATTGAGATAGAGGCCTGTGATTTTAGAGTTGATAGCTAGGGATATAGGTAGATCTCATTGGATGATTTTAGTTAATGATCACCATTCAACTCGATACTAGACCACCATGAGTGGGTCTATGGGATGTAGAGGATCTGAAATTGGGTTTCATCCTCCTATCATTGGGAAGGGTTTGATGGGACCTAAACTTCAAGTCTATGAGATTTATATCATTATTGTAGGCTTCCAAGAGTAAGTCTAACTCTAGAGGGTGGATATAGGGCATGTCCATAGTTTTCTTTTCAATTCATTTTGCCAAACTTTTTAAGGCCAATTTTTATGCATTTGTGGTTTATTTAGAGATATTTGATTCGATAGTTGTATGACACCACTTTATACATTTTGATCACACGCACACACACACACACACATGCACACACGCGCGCACGTGCCCACACACACACACACACACACACACACACACACACACACTCATTAGGAACAATTGTATAGTTGATACACTACACGCGTGCACACACACACACACACACACACACACACACACACACACACACACACACACACACACACACACACACACATTAGGAACAATTGTATAGTTGATACACTACATGCATTTAGATGATTATGATTACTTTTTTTTATGATGATACTTTATATGCTCTTAGTGATCTCATAGTTATTTTACGATGATTTCAATTTATATGCTCTTAGTTAGTGATTATAGTTATTTTTATGATAATGTCATACTATGTGCTTTTAGTCGATATTTAAATTTATCTTCATGACGATGAGATTCAAATGTTAGAATATACTAGTCGTATTTACCACATACTTGAATGTGTATGGTGTGTGTGTGTGTGTGTGTGTGTGTGTGTGTTTATTTTATATCTCTGTTTGAAATGCTTGATGTGTTAGAAATGAAAGAGAAACTAAGAGGGGAGGGGTGAATTATTTACCACAAAAACAATTCCTTGTCCCTAGATGTCAAATCAAACTTTTCACTAATAATACAATTCTTTATCCAACTCGGTTAAAACTAAGTTCTTGTTCTTACTTGGTTAACAAAGCAATCTTATGATTATTAATATTTTTTAATCTTTAGTAACTTAGTTGCAAAAACATAAAGCATAAAGAAAATAACATAGACACATATTACACCAAGATTTAACGTGGAAACCCAATTTGGGAAAACCACCATGCAACTAGGTATAATATTTTTCACTCTTCTGAAGTGAGCCTTATTAGGAGCCAACCCTATTAAATGTTATAATACATAATAGTAAGTATGACCTCATTAGAGGATTTAGTTCACCCTATTAAGAGTGACCTAGTTAGAGGTCTTCAAACACTTCAATCTTGAAATGACACCTTGTTAGAGGATTTAGAATTTGACTGTTAAGTCAACTCTATTAGGAGATTTCTTCACTACTACAATGGTTAGAAGGTAAAAGTAATTTGACCTAATTTATGAAGTAACTTCTTTTTATTCAGATCTACGTTTTGGCTTGATCTCTGGATCCTCGATGTTCAAAATATTCTTTGCTACTTATCTTCCACAGTTGCCTTCTCTTCTTTTTTCTTCAATCACATATTAATCTTGTTCCACTTGCACATTTCATTACACTTCTTGATCTCTCTTATATATATCATAATATTTTCCAAGTCGGCTTGAATATCTTTTCAAATAATAATTAAACATTCAACTAGTCAACCTTAATTAGTTAATTATTTAACAAGTGTAATCTGTTGATACTTGGTTAATACTAGAATTGACCACTTACTTAACACTATGATTCCTTCATTGCCTGAATACTTGGTTAACATTAAAGAAAATAATACTGACTATTCTCAGTTAATACTAACATTTGTGTAACATCAATGACAACATACAATTTGAAGAACTATTTCCAACAAGTTGGGATCCAAATGATGTGCCACTCTTCCATTTCATGTTACACACACACACACACACACACACACACACACACACACACACACACATGCTAATCTCTTATGTAGGTTTACAGGTACTAGACATCAAATTCCTTGGATTACCAGGATGAGCACATCCTGTTGCAACATTTCAATGGTAAGAGAGACATGAAATACTATTTAGGTCTAAATCACAACCTAATATGGAGGATACATATCTAATTGACTACCCATTTGAATTTTCAAGGTAACATGAATTCGTGAGCTTACCCTTTGAGTATGTTTTGGGCATTTTAAAGTTTGTTTATTTTCTTGCTGGTTGTGCACCATGTGTTTTGTTGTGAGATGTGATATTAATAAGCCAAGGAATTAAATAATAAAATTATTATACTTATTGGAATATAGAAATATTATAATATAAGGATATTTAATTAATTTTGTGATTTAATTAAACATATTTATTCAATTTAGAGACAGAATTTAAAAGTCAAATTGTGAAAGTGGAGAAATTAATTAAATAATAAAGATAACAATTGTTTCTTTATGTGTAGTTAATTTATCTAATAAAAATTTATGAGTTACATATAATTGACATACTATAAAGATTAAATATCAAATTAAAATATTAATTATGCAATTAAAAGTACATAGAAAGATAAAGTGAAAAAAAATTGCATGTATGAGCGAGAAATTAGAAAATTAAAATATTAATTTAATAATTTTAAGTTTTTACATTATTTTAAAATTAGTAAATCAAAAACCCTAATGTGAGCTAGTACTTTCTTTATTAAAGTTTTTCAGGTCATGTTTAGCACATATAGGTTTTTGGGAGAGTATTTAGGTGAGTCAAAGTTAAAGAACTTTTTTCAAAGATTAGGAGTATTTTGGATCATGTGATTTGTCTTGTGGTCTTCAATATTCAACTTGTGGATTTGAGGTAGAATTCAAGTTGTTGAGAATAGATTGAAGAAGATTGTTTAAGGAGTATGATCAATATGTTTCAATCATTGTTTTATCACTAATGTCAAATTTACTATTTGCTGGTAAGACAACTGCTTATATGATTTAAGTACTATCACTTATTTTATTGATGAAGAGAATTTGATCAAAATATGTAACAATAGTACCTAGAGGAAAGGTTGAGTTATGATTATGTAAAGGAGTACAAGAATCAATTAAGACAGTGATAACATGATGTATTGATAATCTACTTAAGGTTACAAAGGCTGGATACACTAAGAAAGTTTAGAAAAAAAAGTTAAACAAAGTTTGTTTTCCAAGCTTGACCGAGTGGATAGTAGGTGCTGAGAAAAGTCAGTGCAAGGTAAGTAGAAAATTAGTTTGAGCCGAGTAAAAGTCTATCCTAGTGTATGCCGAGCAAAATAGTGGATGCCAAGTGAAAACTAGTTGATGCCAAGCACTAGTAAACTTTAGTTCATGTCGAGTGATTTTACAGAGGATGTCGAGCAATGCAGTATGTGCCGAGCATTAGAAGCAAGTTAATGCCAAGTGGCTGCATTATTTGAAAAATCATGAATTCGATGGATCTAAGCTAACAAGTTTGGTTTTTTGGATTGTGTGAACTAGGTGGAAGATAAGACTGATGAGCTGGTGGCACAGAATTCAAGGTAAACCATTTTTGAGGTGAATTTAAAGAGGATTGAAGGAGAAGTTTCTAGAAGAGATATGAAATATGGGGTAGATTCATTGTATCCTACCTAATTCGTCGTAATCCTAAATTGGACGATGGAGAATGAGCATAAAAAGATCGTAGTTTCCTATTTATAGGAATGGTTGGTCAGAAGCAAGGGTTGTCATGTACAAGAACCTAAGGAAGACAAGGAGTCAAAGGTTTTGCTTCATCAAGTGACCTAAGAGAAGAGTCTGAAATGCCATGTTAAGCAAGAAGGCTTAAGGGTATGAATTCTTGAAGGGTGAACAAGCTATCAGAGCTAAAATGTGTGAAGGCCAAGTAGAATGGAGGACTAGAACATAGATTTGTAATCTACAAATGGAGTTGTAAGTTATTAGATTAAGCCTTATTGTTACTCTCTAATAATTGTATTAGTCTAGGGTAAATCCTTTGCATTAAGGTTGACCTAACAATGATTTGTAAATCCTTTAACTAGGTAACATTCCAAGTGAATGGTCTAAAGACCTCTAACAAGGCTCACTTGTAATAGGGTAATTGAAATCCTTTAATAAGGTCACATTTAACAGTGTGTATTGTAACCTTTAATAGGGTTGGCCTTTCACAGGGCATCACTTTTGAAGAGTGAAAAATAATAAGCATGTTACTGGTGGTTTTTCCCAAATTTGGTTTCCACATGAATCATTGTGTTAAGTATGTTGATAAATCTATTATGTTTCATGTTTACATTTCTGCAAGTTGATTTGACAGTAACCTACAAGTTTTTGAGTGATTGCATAATCTTATGGATGCATGCATGATGATAAATGTTTATGGGTTCACTAAGCTTTGAAAAGTTTTATTTATACATCTAGACCTTGGATAACTAATTCACCTCCCCATCTCAGTTATTCTAAAGTATTCCAATAATTGGTATCAGAGGCATCTGCTTAAGAGGACTAGTTTGGAGGTACTAGAAGCATAAAGATCAATATGTCAAAAAGAGAAGTACCCAAGCTTAATAGAGACAACTTTCCTACATTGAAAAGTCTGATGAAGCTATACCTTGGAGGACTTGGTGATCATGCACAATCTACCATTACTATTAAGCATGTTGATCCTACTGGAACCTAACTGTTGAGGATATGAAAAGAAAGAAAGAACATAACTAGAAAATGCCAGAGATTGCCTCTATCCTAAGCTATGCCAAATTTGATGATATCAAAGGTCTTGACAATGCAAAGAAAATGTGGGATGCATTAACCACCATCTATGGAGGAGACTCTAATGTTCTGAGAGCCAAAGCTGAAAGTCTCAAATGTAAGTTTGATGATATGAGAACGAAAGAAGGTGAAAATATTTCTCAATATGTTGTAAGAATAAAAGAAGTTGTCAATGCAATAAGAGGAGCTACTAGTAAAATAGATGATGATACTATACTAAGTAAGGATTTTAAGGACACTGTTTCCTATATATGCTATTAGAATTTTTGCAATTCAAGAATTGAGATGTATACCAGGGAATAATCTATCACCTGAAGGTCTAGTAGGTAGACTCACTACTTTTGAGCTATCTAATTTGATAATTACAAACCTGAGAATATTGAATTCGCTTTCAAAGCTAAAGTGTCATTGAAGGAACCTGATGAGAAGAAGAAGAAGAAAAAGATAAAGTATGTGTCTAGTGATAGTGATATATATGGTGAGGATGTAGAACAAATTGAAGCACTACTACCAAGAAGATTTCACAAAGGTAAAAACAAGTTCAAAGGTAAGTTACCTATCATTTTTTTCAATTACAATGAGGTTGGTCATATTGCTACTAGATGTCCAAAAAAAAGAACTACAGAGGTGGTGACAAATACAAAAGTAGGAGAGATGAAGACATCAAGGACTACAAAGACAAAGGAAAAAGTTCATGCTACATTGCTGAAGAGGAAACAAAAGATGAATCTGATGAACATAATGATGAAGTGGTACATGTTGCAATGAAGGATGAATCTGATGAAGATGAGGCAACTGCACTTGTGACTTGTGTGAACAAGAATGACAGATGGATCATTGACAGTGGATGTTTACATCACATGATTGGAGACAAAAGTAAGTTCATTACTTTGAATTATTATGATGAAAATAGTGTAAGATTTAGTGATGATGCACCATGTTTGATAAAGGGAAAAAGTTTGATAAGACTCACAGATAAGATTTTATGTGACAATGCTTACTATGTTGAAGGACTTAACTATAATCTCTTGAGTATGTCACAACTGAATAATTTAGGATGCAAGGTTGAATTTGAAAATAAGATTGCTAAGATATATGAGACAAATGGAATACTAATTGGAAAGGGTGATCAAAGTAGGAGTAATCTATCCTATCTTGATATAGAGGATGCTACTTGTCTAATTGTAAAATTTGATGATGTGTGGCTCTGGCACAAGAGGTTATGTCATTGTCAATTTTGATAACTTGGTCAGTATCAGTAATATGAGAAAAGTTAGAGGTTTTCCTAAGTTGAAGAAGCTTGATAATATAATGTGAAAACAATGTCAATCAAGAAAAATGACAAAGTCAGGTTTTAAGAGTAAAACTCATACCTCTAAAGGTATACTAGAGATTGTTCATACTGACTTGTGTGGACCAATTGAAGTGAAAAGCTACAAAGGAGATAAGTACATTATGCTATTTTTTGATGACTATTCTAGAATGATGATAGTTATGTTTCTGAAATAGAAATCTGATGCTTTCCAAATGTTTAAGTGGTAATTACCAAGAGTTGAGAAGGAAATAGGTAAAAGTTTGAAGTGTTTGAAATCTAATAGAGGAGGAGAATTTATGTCAAATGAGTTTGAGATGTTTTGTAATGACAGAGGAATCAAAAGAAAAACATCTGCCCCTATAACCCCTCCACAAAATGGAATAGTTGAAAGGATGAACAACTCTATAATGGACTGTGCCAGAACACTCATGATGGAGAAAAATGTTTCTTTGAAATACTAGAGAGAAGCTATAAGTACGTCTGTGTATACCTTGAACCGTGTACAAGTCAAGAAAGGTTCTCACTCAACACCTTTTGAACTATGGTATGGATACTCACCCAATGTAAAATACTTTAAGGTATTTGGAAGCAAATATTACATTTTTATAGACTTCAGAATTGGTAAACTAGATGTAAAAAGTGAAGAAAGTATATTCTTAGGATATTCCACAAGAAGTAAAGCATGTTTAAATACTAACACTAACAAAATTATGGAAAGTGAAAATGTGAAATTTGATGAATATATAGAAGTATATGAGGTTGAACCTATGAAAGAACTAGAAGAATACAAATCATTTGTATACTCTTATGAAGGAATGCCTGCTAAAGAAGATGTTGGAAATCAAGCTACAAACCAACAACAAGTTTTAGTGACTGTCGAGTCACATACTATGAATGTCGAGTTGCATTCAAAAATTGAGTTACATTCAAATGTCGAGTTAGAAAATGAAGTCGAAGCACATTCTGATTCTAAGATTAGTGTACATGAAAGAGATGTTGAGCTACTTGATAGAGATGTACATAGTGACTCTGAAGCTAAACGACATAATGAAGAAACTAGGGCTGAACCAAGATCGTCCAAATATGTCAAGAGACATCATCCTGCTACATAGATTATTGGAGATACAGATGCTAGAATGACAAGAAATAGACTAAGAAATGATACATGTTTATTGAGCATGAAAGAACCTAAATCGGTGAGAGATGCATTAGAAGATGTAGACTAGACTAAAGCCATGTAAGAGGAGATTGAACAAATTGAGAAAAACAAAACATGGACTCTAGTTCCTAGACTAGAAGACAAAAATGTGATTGGCACCAAGTGGTATTCAGAAACAAGCTAGATGAAAATGGTGAAGTCACAAGGAATAAGGCAAGATTAGTTTGCAAATAATATGCACAAGAAGAAGGAATTGACTATGGAGAGACATTTTCTCCTATTGCTATATTGGAAAGAGTAAGAACTTTACTTTCTTATTCTATATAAAGGTTTCAAAGTTTATCAAATAGATGTTAAATATGCATTTCTAAATGACATATTAGAGGAAGAAGTTTACATAGAACAACCATAAGGTTTTGTTGATGTTAACAATAAGAACATAGTATGTAGACTATACCAAGCTCTATATGGTTTGAAAAAAGCACCAAGAGCATGGTATGAGAGACTTCATAACTATCTTGTGAAGATTGGATTTGAAAGGACTAATGATAACAACAATATGTACATAAAGACAAAAAAAGGCAAAGGTATTTTGTTATCAAATTTTTTTGTTGATGATATCACATTTGGAAGTCAAGATGCCTTATGTAAGGATTTTGCAAATGAAATGAGACAAGAATTTGAGATGCCTATGCTTGGAGAGATCAAGGGTTTGCAAATCTATCAAATAAAATGTGGTATATACATCACTTAGTCAAAATTATATCAAGGAAATACTGAATTTTTTTAAATCAGAGGATTCCAAACTAGTAAGTACACCTATGGTGGCAAGACACAAGTTGTCAAAGAATGACGATTCAACTAAGGTGAATCAAACACTGTATAGGTCTATGATTGACAAATTACAATATGTAGTACATAACAGACTTCACATTGCATTATTTGTGGGGATAGTTGCAAGATTCTCTACTAATCCTAGGGAGAATCACTTGATGGCTGTAAAGAGAATAATGAGATATTTGAAAGGAACAAAGGAGTATGGTCTATACAATAAGAAAAAATGAGAAATTTGAAATAAGAGCCTATCTTGATGCTGATTGGAATGGAAACATTGATGATAGAAAGAGCACTAGTGGATGATCATTTTTCTTAGGCAAGAGGTTGGTTACATGGACTAGCAAGAAACAAAACTACACCTCACAATCTACTGCTGAAGTTGAATATGTTGTTGTTGCTGTAAATTGCACAAACATTGTGTGGATCAAACAATTAGTCAAAGGTATGAAGGAAGAGATCACATAACCAATGGCACCTTATTGTGATAATACAAGTACTATCAATACATCAAAGAATCCTATGATGCACACAAAGACTAAGCACATTACAATCAAGTATCATTACTTGAGAGAATTAGTTCAAGATAGAATATGTTAACACAAAAGAGAAAATTGCTAATATCTTCACAAAAGAATTACCTAAGGATGCTGATGAGTATTTAAGAGGTAAGATAGGGGTGATACCCCTATCAAAGGCTAGCTAAGTAACAAAACGAGTGCCTTGCATCAAATAGGCTGATTTCATATGTTACACATTGATGCAAAGGATCTTACTCTAGGAGTTACCTAAAGTAATCAAAGAGCTGGAACTAAAAATCAATCACAAGTAAGGTAATAGATGGAGAATCTAAAGAATTTTATATCTGCATGTTAAGATGACAAGTCTTTGACATTGTTTTAAAAAAGGGAGATAATTTTTGATCAAGGGAAATACAAGAAAGAGAAATAGAGGGAGATAATTGTATAGAGGGAGATAATTGCCGATCAAGTAGTATACACAAGAAAGAGGAAGATAGTTATTGATCAGGAGAACAAAGAAAGAGAAATCCTAACATCTACCTCGTAAGAGAGAGATACAAGAAGAAATTCAGAGGGAGTTATACGGAAGAGGTTTGTAATCTATTTAGAAGATGGATGTTGCTGATAGAGGGAAAGATTTCAATACAAAGAATTCTTTTATTTTTGGTATTGTCTTACTATTTTAACCTAGTTAGTTTGGTTGATTAGTTTGGTTTGCCAACAACGCCAAAGAGGGAGATTATTGAGAATAGATTGAAGAAGATTATTGAAGGAGTATGATCAATATGTTTCAATTGTTGTATTGTCACTGATGTCAAACTTGCTATTTGCTGGTAAGACAACTGCTTATATGATTTAAGTACTATCACTTATTTGATTGATGAAGAGGGTTTGATCAAAAGATGTAACAATAGCACCTAGAGGAAAGGTTGAGTTATGGTTATGTAAAGGAGTACATGAATCAATTAAGACAATGATAACATGATGTATTGATAATCTACTTAAGGTTACAAAGGCTGGTTACACTAAGAAAGTTTAGAAGAACAAGTTAAACAAAGTTTGTATACCAAGCTTGACCGAGTGGATAGTAGGTGCCAATCAAAGTCAGTGCAAGTTGAGCATAAAATCAATTTGAGCCAATTAAAAGTCTATTCTAGTGTATGTCGAGAAAAATAGTAGACGCCGAGTGAAGTTTAGTTGATGGCGAGCACTAGTAAACTTTAGTTCATACTGAGTGATTTTACAGAAGATGCCGAGAAACACAATATGTGCTAAGCATCAAAAGTAAGTTAATGCCTAGTGGTTGCATTATTTGAAAAATCATGAACTTGATGAATCTGAGCTGACAAGTTTATTTTCTTGGATTGTGTGAACTGAGTGGAAGATACGACTGGTAAACTAGTGGCACAAAATTTAAAGTAAACCATTTTTGAGGCAAATTCAAAGAGGATTGAAGGAGAAATTTCTAGAAGAGATATGAAATATGGGGTAGATTCATTATATCCAACCTAATCCATCCTGACCCTAAATTGGACAATGAAGAATGAGTGGCAAAAGATCTTAATTTCCTATTTATAGGAATGGCTGGTTAGAAGCAAGGGTTGTCATGTGTGAGAACCTAAGGAAGAAAAGGAGTCAAAGGTTTTGCTTTATCAAGTGACCTAAGAGAAGAGTCTACAATGACATGTTAAGCAAGAAGGCTTAAGGGTATGAATGCTTGAAGAGTGAACAAGCTATCAAAGCTAAAATGTGTGAAGGCCAAGAAGAATGGAGGATTGGAATAGAGATCTATAATCTACAAATGGGGTTGTAAGTTTTTATCAGATCAAGCCTTACTGTTACTCTCTGATAATTGTATCAGTCTAGGGAAAATCCTTTGGATTAAGGTTGACCTAGTAGTCATTTATAAATCTTTTAACCGGGTGACATTCCAAGTGAATGGTATAAAGTCCTCTAACAAAGCTCACTCTTAACAGGGTGATTGAAATCCTTTAACGAGGTCACATTTAATAGTGTGTATTGTAACCTTTGACAAGGTTGGCCTTTCATAGGGCATCACTTATAAAGAGTGAAAATGAGTAGCATGTTACTGGTGGTTTTTCCCAAATTAGGTTTCCATGTAAATCATTATGTCAAGTGTGTTGATGAATTTTTTATGTTTCATGTTTACATTTTTGCAAGTTGATTTTACAGTAACCTACAAGTTTTTAAGTGATCGCATAATCTTATGGATGCATACATGATGATAAATGTTTATGGGTTCACTAAGTTGTGAAAAGTTTTATTTATACATCTAGACCTTGGATAACTGATTCACCCCTCCCCCCCTCTCAGTTATTCTAAAGTATTCCAACATCAAGTACCATCACAATTTTTTTATCGAAAAGATTGTTTTCCTCGTGTCTGCTAGGATGACTATTTTATTTGTTGAAAACATGAATGACTTTATGTGAGAATTTGAGAGAGGAAATATAGTTTTCATATTATCTTGCAAATTCGATAAAGAAAATTTGGATGAATTCCCTCTGTAGAAATCATATTAAAATTACTAGATCTAGTAAATGCTATAGAGAAAATTTAAAAAACTACTCTCTTAAAATGTATTTTAGAATCCATATTTGATGGTAGAAATTATAGAACAGGAAACGATTAGTATTAAGAAATCAAACTAGCTAGGACTTAACCTAAAAAAATTGTCATTGAAAATAATAAAATTGTTGGATATTCACTAAATAAACAAAGTAATTTATTAGATATTAAAAAAATTATATTTTGAAAAAAAGAAATCATTTGAAAAATAAAATAGGGGATTTTGGTTGGTGGAATTTCCCTATTAGACTATGGTGTTGGCTAATCTCCAGACAAAATGCACCAAAGACAAAAAAAGTCAAATGTGATTCTTTTTCAGATTCACAAAAACACAAAAAAATTTTCTCAATTTTTTTGTTGTTTTCGATCACAAAATATATAGATCATGAAGATCAAATGCTGAGAATTTCAAAAAATTTCATTGTGTTTTCATTTTTTTTGAAATTTAGTCAATGGTGCAATTTGTAGGGAGGATAGCCGTGTCCTTACACTATACACCCCCCACCCTCAACCAACAGCCAAGAAAGAATCACATGACTTTCTTGACAGCTGTAATGATCCCATCTTTTGGCCTTCACGTTCTCCAAAGTCTAAGTGGAGGATAAGAAGAAATTAAATTAATTTCTTATAAAGTCATTCAATTTAAAGGTGACTTTGTATTTAATTAATTTAATTATTAATTACAAGGGAGTAGCTTCTAGGGTATGTATTAATTATTGGAAGGACGGAAGCCTCTCGTCATTTAATTAATTATTGCTAGGGAGGGATTTCTAGAGAATGCATTAATTATTGGAAGGAGGAAGCTTCTAGCACTTGCAATTAATTAATTTTTTAGTTCTTTCTAGAAGGGTGAAGGAATAGGATAAATAGGGGTGAGAGTCTCATTGTTTAGCATGGGATTATTGTATCGAATGATTGTGAATTGCATTTGATAAGAGTTTGGATGTGTGAATCACATATCTTTCTTGGCATTAGAGGACATTCATCCTCTCTTGTAACATTCGAGACGTCATTCCCTTAGGGTTTGGCCTTTGGAATACATCTCTTTGTACTTGATTGCAACATTTTTAGAATTAATATAATTTCAGCCTTGGTTCAGCTTTTGGGCATTCCTGGGTGTCCATTACAGTGGTATCAGAGCTATAAGTCCTGCCATCCTGTGGAGATCATATTGATAGCCGAATAAAGATGTATATTAGTCTAGATCAAGATGTGATGTTCAGACAGTTATTGGGTACATTAGAGAAGAGGCAACGTATGCAACAAGAGTAGAATAGGCGAATGGATATGATGTTGCAGCTTATGGCTAGACAGATGGGCATCAACATTGATGATTTGTATGTTGCTCCAGAGCAGAAGGTAGTCAATTTCTCAGGTGGGATCGAGACACGTATAGAGCCAGCTAGCTATGATGTTGGTGATGTGGGCATTTTGGCAGAGTCAGTAGAGACATGCGTGCAAAGTCAGGAGACCACATATGAAGCCTTGTCAGGGGATGATGACGTAGCAATAGTGGAATTAAGAGAATGCGAGGATACTATCATATCAGCAGCCACTTCTATGTCAGTTGAAGCATCCAATGAGGAGTTTAATGAGATAAATGTAGTGGTTGATGTATTTTTTAATGAAGCCACACAAGTTGTTGATTATGAGTTTTCATCAACTACAAATTCGGTTCAGTTTTCTATTGCAGCAGTTAATGTTGTTCCTATGTCCATATATTTCGATGCGGCAACACCTATTGTTGATACAGTTAGCATGAGTACATATGGTTCACCTGTAGCTACATCTTTTTCAATGCATGATAGTGATAATATGCATTCCAATCCAATATATACTATGTGGATGGATACAAGGAAGAAGACATTTCATAGATCTTCTATGGAGTTGCCGTATGGTGACATTCTGACTTCATCAGCACAAGTTTTGAATGCTAGGCTATAGGGGTTGGTCCTGATGATGCAGGTTTGTAGTTGGTATAACTTCCATATGGATATCACATATTGGGATCTAGGTGGAGGTTGGAGTCCATTATGTTACTTAATTGCTTGAGGACAAGCAATTTCAAGGAGGGCGGATTTGTAATGATCCCATCTTTTGGCCTTCACGTTCTCCAAAGTCTAAGTGGAGGATAAGAAGAAATTAAATTAATTTCTTATAAAGTCATTCAATTTAAAGGTGACTTTTTATTTAATTAATTTAATTATTAATTACAAGGGAGTAGCTTCTAGGGTATGTATTAATTATTGGAAGGACGGAAGCCTCTCGTCATTTAATTAATTATTTCTAGGGAGAGATTTCTAGAGAATGCATTAATTATTGGAAGGAGGAAGCTTCTAGCACTTGCAATTAATTAATGTTTTAGTTCTTTCTAGAAGGGTGAAGGAATAGGATAAATAGGGGTGAGAGTCTCATTGTTTAGCATGGGATTATTGTATCGGATGATTGTGAATTGCATTTGATAAGAGTTTGGATGTGTGAATCACATATCTTTCTTGGCATTAGAGGACGTTCATCCTCTCTTGTAACATTCTAGATGTCATTCCCTTAGGGTTAGGCCTTTGGAATACATCTCTTTGTACGTGATTGCAACATTTTTAGAATTAATATAATTTCAGCCTTGGTTCAGCTTTTGGGTATTCCTGGGTGTCCATTACAACAACTACAACTATTGGGATGTCTGCAATTGCTTATTTATTAACTTTTAATAATTAAAATTTATGTTATTTAAAATTAATCAATTAATAATTATTAATTAATGGTTATTGATAATAAATAGTAATAATTAATAAATACTTTATTATTATTAATATTTTTTAATGAATGCTTTTAATTAATTGATAGTAATTATTGACAAAAAAAATTAGTTAGGTGGATGTTTATAGTGAAAGTTCATGTTTTTATAATCAAATTCAAGCTTTGGAAGAGATTTCAATATGCAGAGACTTTTATTATGATTTGTGGGATGTATTTTATTGTTTTTTTTAATGTGGATTATTTGGAAAATCAGTTAGCCAATTAGAAATGTCTACCAGAGGTTGGGAATATAGTTCACTGTCATTGTTAATACACATTTTGATGTACTACATATCTTTTGAGTTTTGAGCCCAAACCTTCATTTGAAGCTCATGTTATATGAATTTTGAGGATTCACTTGTGATATTGCAGTTTGAGGACCAGTGTGAGTTCTAGTTGTCTATTATGAAATTGAGATTGATTATGGTTCATTTTGTGAGTTATCAGATTTATTGCAATGTCTAAGATCGGGGAAGGTTGTCTTGATACATCTTAATAGAGTGGCTTACAATAGAAGTTTGGGACCTCAAGTGGCAAGTTCTAGGGTAACTTATTGTAAGTCAGTAATAAGTGATGACATAGTAATTAAAGTTTGGGATACAACATTAAAAAGGATAAATAGTGATTTGAATTGATCATTCCTTGAGTGCTTATTTTTGCTAAGGATCAGAATGTGATGATACTTAGTGAGAGGTATGTACTAGTATTTTTCATCTTTGTAAGAGGATACTCTGATTCCATGTTGTAGAGAAAGACCAATCTAGTATAACTCAAGTAGTTCACCATGTGTTGAAACTCCCTAATATATAGCCTAAGTCTCCTTCGTAGATTTTGCATTTGCCTTTAGTGGTTTCTATTTACTTATTGGCCATTTTTCATTCAATGATCACTATTTATTTAATGATTGCTACTTATTGGTGGTTGTTATTTATTTAGTATTGATATTTGATTTGGAAGCTGGTGTATGGTTGTTGGTTTGGTATGGGGTGTGAATTATTGGCAGTAGTTGATATTTTGACAATTATTATATTTTCTTTATCTTTAGTTTTGTATGCTTGAGGCATAGAGATTTTAAGATCCCTAGCCTAGGAATTGTCTTTTTGGTTTGATATTCGTATACGGTCATACATTATCTCCCCAGAACAATGAGAGTGAGCCTAATTATGTTTCCACGAGGCTAGGTGGTAGTGATTCTTTTCCATTGAGGTCCAAAAAATTGTTACAATAGTGAATGTTTTATTGTTGCAATTGTATCATTCTTATTCTTATCTTTTAGAGATGTTTTCTTATTGTCATTTAGTGTACCTATGTATCATGTACTTTATATTTTGAGGCCTCTATGAAAATGTACTATGTTTTATTGTGTTTATATTATACCTTGCAACATGTGAAATGGATGTTATATTTTGGATGTACCTTATTATATTGTATGTACTTTATGTATTCATTCATAAGACCATATATATGATGTTTCTTAATAGATGTGGACATTGTACTTATGTTTAAACCTAATTAATAAATTTAAACAAGTGTGATTCTACGTTAAGAAATCCTTGACAAATAAAACTCTAATGTTATTGCTTTAAGTGTATGTGATGTGTTTCAGTATATCACTTCCACACTGATATTCATTGTTGTTGCGTAAAGTGTAACTTAGGTTAATTTCTCTTGGGTTCCATAGTAGGGTGTTAGAAAAATCATACCATATAATCCAAAAGCTAAAAAAAAATCTATAAAACTTACATTATAATATAAAATGTGAGAATAAAAAATGAAGTATTAATATCTTATCATTTGGGTTTATGAATATTAAATTAGGTTCCCTTAATATTAGTTTATTTTTCTTTTCAATTAGGTTTCATATCTATTTTTTTTTGCTTCAAAATCTTTCTATTAAAAGTTTACAACTATTCAAAACTTTTGACCATCTCTTTTAATATATTTTCTTCTTTATTATGTTATATGAAAATTCACAATTTTTTTTTTTTTTTTTCAGTTTCCTAATGCTTCTATTTTATTTTACAAACTTGGGCAATAGCAAAGCATTGAAATAAGAAGACTAAAACATTTTTAGAAGCACAAAAATGATTTAGGTGAAATTAATTTTCTCTTTATAATTTAAAAAATAAATAAATCAAAAACTGACATAGCACTTATATATTATATATTTATTAATAAACTAGTTCAATGGCTCATCAGAGAAAGAACTAGTGAGAAAACTCTGAATCCTTGCCGAAGTAAAAAAGTGCTAAAGGTTGATAGATCATACCAGGCATACCTACAAAAAAATACAATTACTCTGCATTGAGAAAGAGTTCCAAGACATGGTATATACAAATACTCTGGATTGAGCAGGATCCAATTGTGCCAAAGAACCTCCCCTTCTGATAGATTTAACTAAAATCAAGAGAATACTGAACTGCCTGTCTAATTGGAGCATTTGTGATATAGAAAATACCATCCAAATCAAAATCTGGGACATGAACCATGAAGGCAACTCCATAATTTTGATTTTCAGCAAAAAGATGAATCCTCATGCACAAAGAGTGTGAAAACTAATAGCCAAATAAATGATAAGTGTGTCGTACAACTATAGCACTAGTTTTTGTTAAGCTTCATTCATCTTCTTTGTGTCCCAAATATGACACTCTGTTAAGCATGGGAATTTTAAAAAAAAACCTCTAAATGACAAGATTCAAATATGGAGCCTTCACAACCAAGATTAGCTAGACAATCAGCCAGTTTATTGCCCTCCCTCAGAGTATGAGAGAAACAAGTAGCATGAAAAGAATCAATTAAATCCCATCATTGTTGCATGATATAGGTTAATTTCCAGGTATGAGAAGATTGTGAGAGACAAGAATTTGTATTACTTGAGAATCACCTTTGATATGGATGGTGGAAACATTACATCTCTTAGCCAAAATTAGACCTTCCAATAGGGCTTGAGCCTCTGCAAGGTTGTTAGTACCATTTGGTGAAACATCTACTTTGATTGCAACTACTTCACCTTGCCAATTCTTAATACAAGCACCCAAGCCTAACTTGCCAGGGTTCCCATGAGAGCAACCATAAAATAACTTTAGAAAGTTTCTAGAAGGGTGAGACCATTTGATATGAAGCTGAGTAGATTGATGATTAGAGTTCCAGTTTGGGCAGAAACCTGGAGGCAACTTTATTTGTTTCCACAATTTTAGAAGTAGACAATCCCAAGTAGATACTAACATATTGTTCACACAATTGAATATATTTGCATTCACTCTCTTTGAAATTGCATTCTCAATCCCATCTAGAATAGATTCCAGGTTTGATTTTCATTATAAAAAATGATCTTGTTGCGCTCCCACCAGATGGCCCAGACCACAACAACCATGATGCACTTTCAAATACATGCAAATAGAGATCTCAAAAACATAGCTGACCAAGATTGAAATAGGTCCCAAAGAATATTTGTAAGAGGTAAAGACATTTGAAGCTTGTTCAACACAAAAACCCAACATTCATAAGAAAAGGGACACTGAAGAAGTAGGTGATCTGTAATTTCCAACTCTTGGTTACATAATTTGCAAACAAATTATTTAGCAATACCTAGCCTAAACAACTGTTTGCTAGTGAGTATCCTTTTTCTAAGGGCTAGCCAAGAAAAACATCTAGCCTTGGGCAACACAATAGAGTTCTTACAAAAGGAAAAAGCTCTATACTTCCTGATTGAATTATCTATTTGTCAAAGACCATAGTATGCTTCCTTAATTGAGTAATCACCACCTTTGGATGGGGCCCTTTTTATAACTTATATTCTTTGCTAAATTTTGGCAAAAAAATTTAAGCAGTCATTTAAATTTTAAGTTACTGTACAAATTATATTTTTATTTTGGATTCACAATTCAATCTATTGTTTCATTGATTGGGGAAATATTATATGGAAACTATATTTGAATATAAAAGGTATAGAAATGAAGAAAATCCACTTATCTTTAATGAATTATAGTTTAAAATATGTGATGGAAATACTTAGCCTAGTCTGCAAAACCAACTAATGCTAAAGAAAAATAAAATTCGCTACATAAAAAATCAAAAGATTTGGATTTGATAAGATTTTTTTTTAATGGAGAAGTGTATTGACATGTATAAGGATGCATGTTTTCTTGGTATGACCTTAATAACTAAAAAATAAAATTTGATTCCCATTTTGGATTAGAGTTTATTTAGTTATAGTTAAAACTATTTAATCTTTAATTAAACAATGACGATGTTATGAGTTTGGCTCCTAGAATTAGAGCCATAAAACATGATGTTGATGCTGCTAGTTGGAAAGTTGATATATATCTAACTACTTTTACTAAAGAACCTATTATAACACATTCCACACATTTATAGTCTCTTCAAGCAAGAAACCAATTGATTTAACCATTACTTTTGATCTATTGGTTGAGTCTGAGAAAGCATTTTAAGGAAAATAGATAATACAAGTGGAAATGTGTGTATTTCTCACCAAGATAAACCTCTTAGAAGTAAGATATCTTTAAGAGGTGGTTATACTAATAAAGGTAAAGGTAGAGCTCAATGGAAGAAAAATAATAATCAAAATGATAGGAAAATTTTATATTGTAAAAGATGTTGTGGAAAAGGTAGTGATGAAGCAAATGAATACAATCTCTCTTGGGATGCGATTGAAAGTTTTAAAGAAAATTCTATTAAGAAATTAGATAAAAACAAAGTTTATAATGATTATAAACCTTCCCATGATAAAATTTTAGGAGCAACTCAATTTACTTGTTATAGTCATGGTGATCAATATGCACTTTCTATTTGAGAATTTTCTTCTAATTCCTCGTGGTATGACTCTCAGATCTTAGATACTTGAGAAACACAATATATGACACCTTGACATGATTAATTTAAATAATTTTGTGTTGGAAAAGGAAGCATTCAATTTAAGTTTCCTAATCTTCCATACTTTGTGCTTCATGATATATTATTTATTCCTCAATTGCAATGTATTTTGCTATCATTATTATTGATTTGACAACAAGGGTGCTCTATTATATTAAAATATGGTCAAGTTGTTGTAAGAAAATATTATAATAATCAAGTTGTATTGACTAGACATGAGTACATAACATTATTAAAATTAAATGGAACTTCTTGTCTTTCTAACAAATACTCATATCTTATTATATTATTTATTCCTTAATTGCAATGTATTTTTCTATCATTAGTACTGATTTGACAACAAGGGTACTCCATTATATTAAAATATGGTCAAGTTTTTGTAAGAAAATATTATAATAATCAAGTTATATTGACTAGACATGAGTACATAATATCATTAAAATTAAATGGAACTTCTTGTCTTTCTAACAAATATTCCTATCTTATTGAAGATGGTAGTATATCTTATTGAAGATGGTAGTATATCACATGCAAGATTTGGGCATATTGGTTAGGATGAAATTTGTATCATGAAAACTAATGATATTGATAGCTTGCCTATTTTTCCTAAATCAATTGAAAAATGTGAAGCATGTATTCTTGCCAAGAAACATAGATTTTTTTTTCCTCGTTCCACTTTGAGAACACAAAGAAAATTGCAACTTATTCATTTTGATTTATGTGGGCCTTTGATAGTAACTTTTGGGAGCATCTCAATATTTTATATTTTTCATTAATGATTACATTCCCTTGAATTGGATTTATTTCTTGTAGAAACAATTAGAATCTTTTAAAATATTTAGTGTTATGATTAAAAATAGAGCTCAATCTCAAATTGGTACTCTTTGGATAGACAATGGTGAAGAATTTACTTCATTAGTTTTTGAGGATTATCTAGATCAAAATGGGGTTCAACGTTGTCTAACTATTCCAGGTACTCCTAAAAAAAATGAATTAGTTAAACAAATGAATAGAACCATCATTTATAAGGTTCGAGAAATGTTATTCTTTAAAGAAATTAAATTAAATATTGTTGACACAACAATAATTACTATTAGACAAGAGCCTATGTAACATAGCTGTAAATTGTAATCCTCTTATCTGGGAGGTCCTGAGTTTGAGTCTATCGAAGAACAATAAATAATAATAATAACACATAATAATAGTTAATCTTGGCTTTGGCCTCTCACTGATTAAAAAAACAAGAACTGCAATTACACGAATCCATTCTATATATGAAGTTTTATTTGGATATCTTCCTTATCACCAACATATTCAGATTTTTGTTCCACTTGCTATGTGTTAATTCCTAAGGACAAAAGAACTAAGCTACATCATCACAATTTTAAGTGTATTTTTCTTGGCTATTCCAAATCTTTCAAAACCTATAGATTATATGATGAAGTAAATTACACAAATCCATTCTAAATATGAAGTTTTATTTGGATATATCTCTCATCTAAATTACACAAATCCATTCTATATATGAAGTTTTATTTGGATATCTTCCTTATCACCAACATATTCAGATTTTTGTTCCACTTGCTATGTGTTAATTCCTAAGGACAAAAGAACTAAGCTACATCATCACAATTTTAAGTGTATTTTTCTTGGCTATTCCAAATCTTTCAAAACCTATAGATTATATGATGAAGTAAACAAAATAATCCTTATGACATGTCATGTTATATTTTGTGAAATATCCAATAGTGCTGAAAATGATGAGTGTCAATTCAAAGAACTTGAAAAACTTAGAAATTTTTGTCCTTGGGTAGAGAATTCTTGTGAGGTTTTGCACTTTGCGGGGCATAAAACTCATGAAGACTAGTATTTTAAGGATTCACATGTAGAATCTATATCCCAATCTATTCTGACTCATGTTACTCCATCTATAAATGAATAAGAAGAAACCTCTTATAATGATAAGCCTAAATTTCAGAACCATTAGGCACTACTCAAGCATCTAGTCATGAAATAGTCACATATTTTGTGCAACCAAAGTCTTCTCATAAGTGGGGAAAAAAAGTCCAACAAACTTTAGAAGATTTAAGACTTGATGAAATAGGTCAAACATGTAAAAGCTCTTACAAAGAAAAACTAGAGGCTCAAATCAATATTGTAGATAACTTGGGGTCACCTGATGAAATTAGTCTCACCTCTACTTGGTTGTAAGTAGACTTTTAGAAATAAATATAAAGTAGTTGATACAATTGACAAACAAAAAGAATAATGTATTTCCAAAGGTTATGCTAAAAAAGAGGGAATATATTATCATAATGAAATTTTTGCGCTTACAAAAAAAATAGAACACCATTCACGCTTGTTGGCCCTTGTAGACCAAAATGGGTGGAAAATTCATCAAACCGATATCAAAAATATATTCTTAAATGATGATCTCAAAGAAACAACATAGACGATCAACTAGAAGGGTATGGAATTAATGGAAAAGAAAACCATGTATAGAAGTTTTTCAAATCATTATATGTTTTGATACAAGCTCCTCGAGCCTACTATGAAAAACCTAACAAGAATCTCTTGAAATTGAATTTAAAGCATTTTGAATTTGATGATGCAACACTCTTTATTAGAAGTATTGATAACATTGTTGTCTATATTGTTGTGTATCTGAATAATTATTTATCACTCGTACTGATGAAAATAATATTTGAAATGTGAAAGAACAACTAAATAAAAGTTTCAATATGACTAATTTGGGCCATCTTCTTAACTATTTAGGTATTGGGGTGATTCAAAAACCTCACTCTATTTTCATCACCCAACAAAAGCATATTGATTGAATTCTCCATAAGTTTGGCATGACTGAATGCAAGCCTCTTAGTATTCCTATGGAGCGAAATCTAGAACTTAGATTAAATGAGTCTTAAACATTAGTTGATCCAACTATCTACTCCCCATCCAAATATTTATTTTTATGTTGGAGTGCTTTCTGCAAGGCTCTTGCAACAATCTCAAGAAACTCATAGGTTAGATGTTAAATGAATTCTTTGATATTTTCAAGGTAATTAGCACTATGGGCTTAGCTACTCTAGGACAATTCCATTTTCTTTTCTAGGCTATTCAGATTTAGACTCTACAAGTGATTCAACAGATGGAAAATCTAAATCTATTTTTTTATATTTAAAATATATCTTGGATCTATTGCAATCTCTTAGAGATCTAAAAAGAAGTTAGTTGTGGTTGCCTCTTCTTTTGATGTCGAGTAAATGACACTTTTAAAGAACTCAAGAAATCTTTCGGCTTTAAAGGTGTTGTCACTTAGGTTTGCACCCTTGTCCAAAGCCTATGCATGAGGACAACCTAGTGAAACATGGAAACAACCGCCAAGCTATGAGACTTGAACTATGAGGTTGAGTCTCCGAAGAAGGTCAGCTTCCTCTTACTATCAGGATGCACCTAACTACCCTTGGAGAGGAAAAGGGAGAAAGAGAGCATGAAAGAAAATCTACCTAGTCTAATCTAAAGAGGTGATGCACAAAAATAGCATGTTCAGACCAAACTCTGCCCATATATGCACTATTGAACCATAATGAAACTAAGGATATACACCTTCAGACTTGCTTTTAATCTAATAACCACATGCAGACTAGAAAAGCTGAATGAATGACATAAGGAAAGAGAAGATTCACTTATATATCATTCACAAGATGAAAGAGATACAGTCATGCAAATTATAGATTTCCACAAAGCATCAATGAGAGGCAAGGATTCTTGCACTTTCACACCAATGGCTGAAGGAGATAAGGCATAATTCATGTAGTTCAGAGGCAAGGGGAATTTTACATTGGAGTTGCAGAGCAATAGCAGAGAACAACAGAGAATGTTATAACCCTTTCAAAATTTACAAAATCTACCTTTATAGTTCAGGCATAACTGGGATGTCCTCTAATTGTAGTTATTCTACACCACTGCATTGGAGTCCTGCAAAGAACAATCATGGGGAAAATTTGATCATGGATACAGATCTAGGGCAATGATATTTTATTTTTTGTGTCAAGAAGATAGAAATGGCACCATAACTGTGCTCTGACTAGGTAGATGGATCACTGGAGGCGGTGGAGTGCTCTCTCGCAAGTAGCATTCATTTCCTGGTGGTTGGGATTGATCATGAAGATCGGATTCGCAAAAAACCTTGATTTCCTCTATTCCTAGTTTGTGAATCAACAAGTTAACTTAGTCAACCTACCTTGGCACTGAGATGAGCCACGTGGGCCAATCAATTCATTCCATTCTGCCACCTTGCAGGTCTTACATGGTTGACCAATTCTTCCTTCATTAACTATGCCAACTTTTCTCAAAAAATCTTGATCGCAATGTTATACTAACCACCAGCTGCATCTAACCATTTAACACTTAGCGCTACCTTCCTAGGCCCATGAGGACACATGTCCTCAAATCGCTATCTCACTATGTATATCTCCTGTGCATCTTTCTATGGCGAGATAACGAGGACCATTGATCTGCCACCATTCGATGGCCCTAAAGGTACCATAAAATCTATCAAGTAGCCTTATGCTTTGCAGCTCGCAAGAAAATAGGGCCCATAGTCCATGTGTCACCAGGTTGTTAACTCGCTATACCTAAACAACATGCATTTTCTCATAGCAAGTTAACGAGAACCATTGATTTATCACCATCTGACGATAGTGAAAGACATACAGAAGGGGCTGCCCACTTTTGCACTATCATTGCCCTAGCCAATGAGAAATCAACCAATTGCCGACAATTAATCTGTATGCTCCTTCTTGATGCATCATTGGTTTGAGGTCCACCCTGTGGCTTATGGAACAAACCTAGCCCCACAAGACACATGGTAGCGAATCGTCATCTCACTATATATATCTTTCAAGCAACTTCCCATAGTGAGTTAGCGAAAGCCATAGATCTGAGGTCAATCCAAGGGTGAAGAAACTGCATCAGGCATTATGAAGATTGGTGGGTCCCATACTCGCTAAGTCGCTATGAGTAAACAGCTTACAACTTTCCACAGCAAGTTAGCAAGGACTATTGATTTTGCATTGATTCGACGGTTAGAATCCCTCCTGTACACTGTCATCCTTCCACATTGCATGAGGTCCCACCAACACTCATTTCATGGTGACTCACTATGTCGCTAACGGCGAGCTATTTGAATTTTTTGATAGCAAGGTAGCGAGCACCAGTGACCTTATCCAAACTTGGTGCCGGAGAAACGAATCGAACCACCTCTGACAAATTGGGCCCACCAATTCATGTGGCAAACACTCACTAGGTCGCTATGCATATCCATTGAGCAGCTTTTCTTGGTGACGTAGCAAGGGTTGTAGATCCAAATTCATCCAATGATGAGGAACTTGCAGGCCCACCGAAACATATCATAAGTTGTTTCTCAAGCATTAAAATAATATTAACTTTGGGGACTAGCCGTTGGCGGGCGAACATTTGAATTCAAATCTTTCACAGGGAACAAAAATATGGTAACATTTTTGGTGACTCACAGGGGACGCAAGCTAGCTATGCATGAGACCAGTAGCCTAAAGCATCCATTGGGCTACAAAGTCATAAGATACGTAGATTTTGAGCACTGTGAAACCCCAACCCTACCTCTAAGATAGCAAAACACTGAAAAACACTTGTCTCTACAACTGGAACCAGAGACCAAAACCTTCATTTGCAACCTTCAAAATTTCAAAACTTGCTGTCTTATGGAGACAATTGTACCCGTGCACTTCTTGGAAAAGCAAGGAACCAATAGAAGAAAAACTACTTTGATATGTACAAATATTTACAAATAGAGGGGTCAAACAAACCCATTGACTAGTTTGCTGAAATAGCTGCCCTTTCGTATCAACTGGTTTCTTTTTCCATACAAAAGGACAGCCAAATGGATCAGTAGGTATGAAAAGCACACTGCTGCATGAAACACCTCCCTCCCAATGCTAAAAGCTCTCTAGCACTGGGGTGTTACCTTGTGGAGCAAAACATACTTGCTCCTCTTTGTAATAATCTTCCGCATACTCTGGAGTGAGCATGACTGGGGGCAACTTGCTGATTTGTTGCAGAGCTAGATACCTTATGGGGCACCCTCTTGATGGTGTAAGGCCAGAGGAATCATCCTTGACCACTTGATTGTGCTTTGCTATGGTAGTCTTTAACTGGTTTGGAAGTGTCTCCTCTTCTTGTTCATGTTGCCCATGACCCACTTCCTTTGGATCTACTGATATGGTGTGATCTCCCACTTGTTGGTGTTGTAGAACATGCTCCTCATATATGGGAGATTGATTCAATATCTATGGAAGAGCGGAGAGCATCCAACTCATCCAAAAGATCATCCTCATCACTAATCTCCTCCATTACAGTTGCAAGGACATGCATAGGTTGGGGGGAAACCTCATGCAGGTTAGCATATTCCTCCTCGAGGACAAAGCTATCCTTGAGGCCTTCTTGTCCATCCTCCACATCATAGAGGGTTGTATGCTACAAAAAATGATCCTCTTCTTTCCCTAGCAGTAGATCCTCATTCACTGGCAAGGGCTCAAAAGCCATGACTTGCTCCTCAAGAGGAGGAATAGACTTATTGTCTTCTTCTTCTTCCTCAACAAAAGAGGGAAGCTCTTCAGATAAGAGGGTTGGGTCCTCTTCCTTTGGCTCAACAGCCTCCTCTTTGTTCTCCTTAGTAGACTATGACTCCTCACATGGAATCCTTGTGGGTTTGGATTCACTCTCCCAAAACTCTATATTTGAACCATCAAAAGTCCATACAACCGGCCCACCTGGAAATAATCTAATAGTAACAGGCTTAGGGGGTTCATGACTAGTCCAACTCTCTCTTATAGGGGATGGAGGGGATACAATAGTAGGCTCTTGTAAAGGGGGGGAGGGGGGGGGGCTTCCTAAAGCTTGGGATGAAATATTTGGGAGAAGGGGGGGTATCTACCTCCTTGGTTTGAAAATGAGCTGATTGGAGCCTCATTTCCTCCTCTGTTGCTGCAACAACCTGCCTTGCAAGGTTCTCCTCAAAATGTCTCTATTTCTCCCTCTCTTCTTTCTCATGTTGGAGGTAGGCCTAGTAGGCCATCTCCTCATGTTGTCTCTCAAGTTCTTGTTGTCTTGCAACCTCATTAAGCTACCCATCCATCTCTTCAAGTTGTCTATCCTAGGCCAATAACTGTTCATCTTGTTCATCTATCTTCCTATCCCATGAATCCATCTTTCTTTGAAATCCCAACAATATATATTTAAGTTCTTCACCTAAGGATGTTGGGGCTAATGGAGTAGAGGTAGTGGGAGGGTCATAATTTTGAGTAGCTTGGCTATAAACAACTTGGGGCAAAGATGGAAATTGGTAATATGAGGGCTGAGGAATAAAATTTTCATGATATGGGGAGAAATAATGACTATTTCTATGAAATTAATCCATAAAAAAGTTTTCATAAAAGCTACAATTTCATAGAAAACTTGAAAATCACGAAAAGATCAAAGGTGATCTTTACATACCAACACTGTTTCTGCTTGAAACTAGTAGATTTGCACTAGAGTCGCCATGGTGTTTGATTGGATGCCCCCAAAGACTAATGGCACTAAGAATAACACCCAAATTCTTAGTGTATCAGGATCAACTGGCTAACTAGCGGACTTCAAATTTTCTGAATAGTTGTCCCACCGGGCATGTCAAAAATTGTTGTCACTTAGATTTGCACCCTTGTCCAAAGCCTATGCATGAGGGCAACCTAGCGAAACATGGAAACAACCTCCAAGCTGTGGGACTTGAACTATGAGGTTGAGTCTCTGGAGAAGGCCGACTTCCTCTTACTATCAAGATGCACCTAACTACTCTTGGAGAGGAAAAGGGAGAAGGAGAGCATGAAAGAAAATCTACCTAATCTAATCTAAAGAGGTGATGCACCAAAATAGCGTGTTCAAACCAAACTCTACCCATATATGCACTATTAAACCAGAATGAAACTAAGGATATACACCTTCAGACTTGCTTTTAATCTAATAACCACATGCAGACCAGAAAAGCTGAATGAATGACATAAGGAAAGAGAAGATTCACTTATATATCATTCACAGGCTAAAAGAGATATAGTCATGCAAATTACATATTTCTTCAAAGCATCAATGAGAGGAAAGGATTCTTGCACTTTCACACCAATGGCTGAAGGAGATAAGGCAGAATTCATGTAGTTCAGAGGCAAGGGCAATTTTACACTAGAGTTGTAGAGCAACAATGGAGAACAACAGAGAATGTTTCGACCCTTTCAAAATTTACAAAATCTGCCTTTATAGTTCAGGCATAATTGGGATGTCCTCTAACTATAGTTATTCTACAACCACTGCATTGAAGTCCTACAAAGAACAATCATAGGGAAAATTTGATCATGGATACAGATCTAGGGCAATCATATCTGATTTTCTGTGTCGAGAAGACAGAAACAGCGCCATAACTGTTCTCTGATTAGGTAGATGGATCACTGGAGGCGGTGTAGTGCTCTCCCGCTTTTAGCATTCATTTCCTGGTGGTTGGGATTGATCATGAAGATCGAATTCGCAAAAAACCTTGATTTCCTCTATTCTTGGTTCGTGAATCAACAAGTTAACTTAGTCAACCTACCTTGGCACTGGGATGAGCCACATGGGCCAATCAATTCATTCCATTCTGCCACCTCGCGAGTCTTACATGGTTGACCATTTGTTCCTTCATTAACTGCACCAACTTTTCTCAAAAAATCCTGACCACGACATTATACTAACTAGTAGCTACATCAAACCGTTTAACACTTAGCGTTACCTTCTTGGGCCCATGAGTACACATGTCCTCAAATTGCTATCTTGCTATGTATATCTCCTGCACATCTTTCTATGGCGAGATAATGAGGACCATTGATTTGCCACCATCTGACGGCCCTGAAGGTACCATAAAATCTGTCAAGCAGCTCTACGCTTTGTAGCTCGCAAGAAAATAGGGCCCACAGTCCATGTGTCACCAGGTCGTTAACTCGCTATACCTAAACAACATGCATCTTCTCATAGCGAGTTAACAAGGACCGTTGATTTGTCACCATCTGATGATCGTGAAAGACGTATTGAAGGGATTGACCCACTTTTGCACTGTCATTTCCCTAGCCAATGAGAAATCAACCAATTGCCGACATGTCATTAATTTCTACACTCCTTCTTGATGCATCATTGGTTCAAGGTCCACCCTGTGGCTTATGGAACAAACCTAGCCCCACAAGACACATGACAACAAATCGTCATCTCACTATACATATCTTTCAAGCAACTTCCCATAGTGAGTTAGCGAAAGCCATAGATCTGAGGTCAATCCAAGGGTGAAGAAATTGCATCAGGCATTCTGAAGTTTGGTGGGTCCCATACTCGCTAAGTTGCTATCAGTAAATAGCTTACAACTTTCCACAGCGAGGTAGCGACAACTGTTGATTTTGCATTGATCCGGCGGTCAGAATCCCTCCTGTGCATTGTCATCCTTCCACGTCACATGAGGTCCCACCAACACTCATTTCACAATGACTCACTATGTCGCTAACGGCAAGCTGTTTGAATTTTTTGATAGCGAGGTAGTGAGCGCTGGTGACCTTATCCAAACTTGGCGCTAGAGAAACGAATCAAACCACCTCTGACAAACTGGGCCTGCCGATCCACGTGGTAAACACTCGCTAGGTCGCTATGCATATCCATCGAGTAACTTTTCTTTGCGACATAGCGAGGGTCGTAGATCCAGATTGATCCAATGATGAGGAACTTGCAGGCCCACCGAAACATATCATAAGTTGTTTCTCAAGCATTAAAATAATATTAACTCTGGGGACTAGCCGTTGGCGGGCGGACATTTGAATTCAAATCTTTGGCGGGGAACAAAAATATGGTAACAAAAGGTTCTTGAAGATTTGCACACACCACATGTTTCATCTACCCCACTCTTCCTTGATAGTCAATCTACTATCAAAATGGCTAAAAATCAAGTATCAAACATATAAACACAAAATTTAAAAATTTCATTTGATTCCACATCAAATAAAAATGAATTTAGAAATAATAAGACTATTATCCTTCTAAGACTAATAATAATATTTTATTTATATAATAATTATAGAAAAGTTTATGGAACATACATAGGCATCAATATAATTATAGAACAACTGTTTTAGCATGATTAAATATCAGTCTTTAAAAAACATAAAATATTAGATTCTATCCTTTTAGAATTTAGAAATCTCAAGAATGGCTTGAGCAGACGGTAATTTGAAGATGGTACAGCTTTTGAAACCCGCTTTGCTAAAAATTTGTTTGAACTCTATTTCTGATCGCTCCTTTCCACCATCACTAAATACCATCATTTCCATATCAAACGCCAATCCCACACTCCTGAGAAGATTTTCTTTCTCATCTTTGTCTCTTTTCCTTTCGCTAATAAGTACATCTACAATTATAACTCTTCCATTTTCTGGTATAGCCTCATAACACCTTTTCAACACTCTCACACAATCATCATCATTCCAATCATGCAAAATGCACTGCAATGACATTTTTCATTCAATATAAATTACCATTACAATATTTAATTACTATTATAATCTTAAATTTAAAGAGCTATTAGAAAAAATTATATATCTTCATAAATATAAATTTTGAAGAACTATTAGAAATTTAAAGAGCTATTAGAAAAAACTATATATCTTCATAAATATAAATTTTGAATAACTATTAGAAACGAAGTTATATACCTTCATGAAGATTGCATCAGCTGTTGGAATAAGTTCAAACATATCACCACTTACGTGCTCCACTCCTACAATGTTGGAAACAAAACTACATTAACCTGTTATCATTTCAATGGAATAAATCAAAAGAAATGTTCATAATAATGTGCTGATATCTACGAATAGAAACAACTTTTCTTTGCATATTGCTAAACAATATTGTATAAGCTGTACAGGTTTAGGAAGTGCTTCAGAATGACCCATCAACTCTTCCAAAACTGTTCATCCATTAATAAACTAGTGGGCCAAGATCAATCTTACCAGCGATAGGAAGTGCAGCAGATATGACATGAGGCAAGTCAAAATTAATCCCTCTAATGTGTTTGTAATGCTCTACAATAATGGACAAGGCAGAGCCCACACCTCCCCCAACATCAACCAAAGAAGTTATCTTGTTAAAACCCTCCTCATAAATCTTAACAACAGAAGACATGACAACACGAGTGTGACAGGACAAGGCCTCATTGAATATATTGTTCGCTTCGGGGATGTTTCTAGTGTAGTCCCAAACACTCATACCATGAAAAGCCTTACTGAAGGCGCAGCTGCCTTCTAACACAGACTCATGCAAATGTAGCCATCCGGGAGTGGTAATATTGTTGATGGATCCCAACAACAATGGAACACAATTGTTATTCTCCTTAACAAGCAATTTAGAAAGGCTAGTGAGGCCATATCTGGTTTGCTTAAAGTCCTCCTGGTGTGGGATCTCAGTAAAGATATGGTGGGCTGCTAGAAATCTAAGAAGGCGAAACAGATATTCTATGCAAGGTGGGGTTTCAGTGGAGGCTGAAATATGGACAGCAATATCTTCTAGGGTTAGAGAGCAGTCATCATGGGAAGAAATTATGTCAGGAATATTCAGCAAAACGGCGGCTCTGAGAGCCATGGGCTTAGATAGGCCGAGGATGATGTCATAGAGTTTTAGCTGAGATAACAGATTTTCGTTCTGGGGAATTGAAATTACAGAAGCCATGGCCAGCAGGCAAAAGTCTCTTTTCCTTTTTCAATTGGCTTTGTTGGATACATGTTTGACAATATTGTATAAATAGTTGGAAACATTTCAATAGTCTTTTTTGCGAAAACTGTTGAAGTTTGACAATATTGTACTAGTTGTGACTTTCATGACCACATCATGTGATGTTACATCACACCAATAAAATATAACCTAATATGAGGTAATATGGGTGATTATCTGTCTTGCATGGTTTCTCTTTCTAGATACTTTGACAAAAACAATAGACTTTGTGTGTAAAGAAAGAAAAATGTTTAGGTGGAGTACTGAAAGATGAATGCTCTGCGAAAGTGGCAGAAGTCAAGCCATTTATTTTATTCGGAGATCAATAAACTGTCAATCAACTAACGTACATGACAATGGGCTTTGGATGGCATTTAATTAGCAGGTTAGTTTTTTTTTTTTATAGGACTTCTAAACTGAGAAACCTCCTATATTGTGAGCTTCTAGGCTGCTTTCTTTTTTCCCGGTGATTTACATAGTTCATCAAGTATAAATCAAGCAAGCCATGATTAGACGCTTATCATGTTAGTAAGCTTGACAATTTGTTCCGCTATAACTAAATTTCCATGCTTTAACTGATAAGTGCTTAGAATATTGATTTAGAGTAATAGTTTTTAGAAAATATGAGACCGAGTTGCAGAAAGAGTAGCTCCAACGGTATCAGACGTTGCTGGGCCTACTTAATATAGGGTAATTCACTGAGATTTAGAAGCGATCTTCTTTTAAATTATCGATTCGGTCAACTTCTGGTTGACACTGTTCAAATTGAGTTGAGTTATTGTATGAGATGGATATTTCAGCATGAATCTATTGATGTTTTATAGAACTTGGGTGGATGTGATTTGCAACTAGCTGTAGTTTCTATTTCTGTTGTTATGATTGTCTATAGACAATTTCTTTTTATGGAATTTGGTAAATGAAAGCAGAATTTAAGTGGGAGATTATTAAGATGTGAGGTTGTAGCATAATTTGAACTTCATTTCATATTCTTCTTATTTGTCTAGTCTATTCGTCTTTTGTTGAATACTATTGTATAAATATAAGAGAAAAATATTTGCTTTGCTCTCGCTGTGGACATAGTCAATAGTTGTGGTGAACCATGATAAATCTTTGTCTCTTTCCTCATTTTTATGGTTTGTAAACTGACTTCTAATTTTTGCAACACCTCTATAACTGAATTTTACATGGGATCTAGGAATACATGTGTTCTATAGCTTTTAATCTCTCATTTTTGTCTAAAATCTCTAATCTTTTATATTTGCTCTCTAATCATCATTTATAATATAATTTTAAAAAAAAAATTATCGAACCATATTTAAGAAGTTAGAAATGATTAAAGTATTGTTCTAATTAAGTAAAGTGAGAATGGGCCCGCACCCTCACAACAAAAATAACATCAAGTCATTAGACACATAAATTAGGTCACTAGAAGTGACACCTAAGAACATGACCAAAACCAACTAGCTAAAATTTAAAACAACAAGAAAAAGAAATTAAGAACTACAAACTAGACTTAGAAACCAATAACAAAAACCCAACCACTACCAAAAAGACTAAAAAACAAACCAAGCTACAACCTGAAATAGCCACAAACCAAGAACAAGGAGCTAGTCAAACCAACAAGCACCAACCAAATCAAATGCTGAAAACCCCTCACACATTTTTTTTTGGTAGAGGAGCATTTAAAAAAAGTATTTATATAGATGATAGTAATAGATTAATTTAATTAAATTAAAAAATTTATTGCGAGGATTTATATTCATGTATTAATTTGTATCTTATTTTATTTGCTGAAAATGGTAAGATATTTATCTTTATCTATTTTGTAAGTACTTTAAATTTATTTTTTACTAAGATGGAAAGGATGAGAGCCTAAATCTAGAGTTTAAGCTTGTTTGTAAGTAGTTTAAGCTTGTTAAAAAAATATATTCCCTCAATATCAACCATAGTCTATGTTTAAGAAAATGTGAAGTTATATTTTTTCAAAATGTTTATGTGGAAAGACGTACCATTTCTAAAAAATGTTATAAAATATGTACACATGTAGTAGATTTGAGAAATTAGAAGAAACACCTTTTTGCCTTTAAAAACATATATTTGGAACCCACTCATAAAATGTTAAAATTAATGAGTACATGACATCTTAAAGTTATCACTTGGTATACGTGACAAAATATATTATTTGCTAACAAAATGTATTTTGGAGTGTTTTTATTTATCCTCGTATAAAATAGAAGATACATCTTGAAAGGACCTCCAAACTTTGTACAAATCCATTATTAAATATATTAATGAATTCTACCATGTAGTAGACATATAATTTATGTCATATGATCAAAGGGTTTAAAAAAACCTTAACACATACATAACAATGCAAAAAGTAAATGTTCCATCCAAGAGTATAAAGTGATTTTTTTGCTAGTTCAGGGGACTAAAATGAGTCATGGAATGTTTCTACTAAAGTCTTTATTGGTGTAGATTAGGAGGCTTCAAAATTTATTAGAGCTTTAGGTGGTCTTACTACTCTCAGGAACCCGAATAAAGTGGTGGGTAATCTTGTTAGAAATAGATATAAATGTGGGGGTGGGGGGTATGGTGAATTAGTATTCTACAAACTTTTGTTCGTAGCTGAATATTGTTAATTACTTTATAAAATGCATATGAAAGTAAACTAACAATGTTGAATAGTAATAATAACCATACACAAAGAGAACTCAAAATATCATATTTTGCTAACTAAGGAAATCTTGGAAAAGGGAAAACCCTAATGAAGATGGTACCCACAAAATGATCCACTAAACAAAGGTATCCTTTTAACGATGTTGACCTTGTTAAGAGTCTATTAGGTACATATAGTGTCTTGGTCCTTGTTAGAGGACTAGGCCCTGTTAAAAGCCTCAACCCTGTTAGGAGTTGGTATAAAAATTACAATGTATCCAAGATGAACCCATTACCCAAACATACAATATACAATATAGTTTTGTGATACAAAAAAGAAGAAGATAGATACAAAAACCTCATACTACTGATATCTTCAATATCTAATCTTACTTTTGCTGCATGTTGCATACCTCTAATCATACATTAGAAGTCACATCATATAGTTTGTATATTACTTTTCATATTACATATTACTTACACACTACTTCACATATTATAGTCTTTTCTTTATACCTTTACAATTTACAAAACTTTCCTAGTCGGCCTTCAAGTTTTCACACGCTTGCAAAATTAAAAAATAACTCTTTCCCTCTTAGGGTTAACATCTAGGATGTCATACCTAATTAGTTAAGTAATTATTTTGTAACCAACACAATTCCTTAACTTGTAATTCACCATTTACTATTATGCTTTATTCTGCTTTGTTCACTACCTTTAGTGGTGTTTATTGCATAGCTCCTTCTATACTATCTGTACATACTTGTGCATTTAGTCATGTCATCTTGACATACTTTACTACCTATCCTTAATTGTACATGTGCCAAATATTACTCTATCATCCATACTCATCTACTAGATAACTTTCTCACACTTGGATAATTTTCCATGTCTAGTTGTGGATTCTTCAACTATACATAATGTCTTTTTATCATAAGATAATTTTTGTCATAAATGACAACTCTAACTTGTCCTACTTAGCCATATTGCCAAAAAATCTCCCCCTTTGGCATTGATGACAACATATGGGAAAATTGGAGCTAAGTTCCAAAATGTTGATCAAAACTTTCAAAATTGGCCTTTACAAAATTTTTAAAACTTCAAAATTCAAAATTATGAATCATCAAATTTATAACCATCTTTCCTCATTATACCTAGTAGAATATACTTCGCATAGATATTACTTCCCCTTAGTACATTCATCATATACTATACAAAATTTTCCTTATACTTCTCCTTTATCTTCTATATAATATTTCTTGCACTTCTCCCTTTTTGACATCAATAACAAAGGTGTCAAAATCTATATACATGTCAAAATTTTAGTTCTTTACCTCTTCACTAGGTTGATAGTAGAGATATGTAGTATGCAAAGCTTATCTTTAGACTCTTCAAGTTCTTCTCCCATGTGTCTTTCACTCCTTCTGATATGCTAAGGAGAGAACAACCCATAGGATACAATCTCTACTCCATTCAAGTCTGAGTATACAAACTTATCAAAGGATGCCTTTGCTTCCAAACACTCCACTTTCTATTCAAGTGTGCTGATTTTCATTGATAGGTGTTCTCTCAAAAGTGAGAACCTCTTTTAATTCCTTTATCTATTTAGTTCTACCAAACTTATTTCATCATAAGTCCTACTTATCTATCCTTCAATGTCTTCAATTCTGGTGTTTGGCTGAATAAGTTGATCTGCTAATTTGACTTGACTTCATCATGCTTTCTTCTTAGCTCATCATCACTTTCCTCAATAAAATTAAAAGACATAGCACATTTGGTATATTCCTTCTAGCTTGATTCTTCTTAGTTCATTGATACAAACATCAAGAGCTCCTAGATCATTCTTAATGTTTAGATGCATAGTGTCAAACATTTGAGCATCATGCTTTTCTTGGACTTGGATTGTTGCCACATTTGATAAGTTGATGAATTCAGTATCAAATGCTTGAATTAGTTCCTTAGCTCTATCCTTTGGATCGTGATCTAATAATCTAACCGCAAGTGTAGCCTGTAACTTTTTAGTTATATTCATAAGAGTTTTTTGTAAACTCATAAACTCTTTATTCTTGTTGATTATCTTATTGAAAGATGATATCAACTCTATTTGATCATCATCATCTAAGCCTGTTAGAGTTGCAAGGGTAAGAGATGTGCTTGGTGCACTTGTCTTATTATCCTCATCCTCTTTCTTCTTCTTTTCTTTTCTTCTCGTCCATCTTCTTTCTTTTTCTGTTCCTCTATCTCTTTCATCTTTTTCTCATCTTCTTTCTTCTTCATCTTCTCATATTCCTCCTTCTCTTTCTCCTTTTTCTTATCTTCTTCTTCTTTTCATCATCCATTTTCTTCCTCCTTTATTCTTCCTTCTTCCTTTTCTCTTCTTCTTCATCTACTCTTCCTTTTAGAATTGGAGTCACTGGTAATATTGCCAACAAGGTTTATGCTATGATCCTTCAAAGGATCTTCTGCTATATCAACTATGACCTTGGTTGTTCTAATCTGCATAGTATATATTCCAATTGTGATCTAGGGTGTCACTATTGCTTCTTTGTTTAGGTCTCCCATCATTTTCACAATTTCTTTTGTAGTTTCTTTATTAAAATCCTAATAGTTTCCTCCCATTATCAGTATAGCCCTTTTGTTATTTCTAAGATAAGGTCCTAGACTCTTCATCAAACTTTCCATATGCTTTTCACTATCAACTTGGCATAATTTTCTTATTTCATTTTTCCTGATGTTTCTATCCTCATCAACACTCTCTTTCTCTTATTTGTTAGCATCTCATAGAGGTCCTTTTGAATATCATCCTTAACATCTTAAATTTATATTAGATAGAATAACGTGTCTAATAACAATATTTTCTAGCTCTAATCTATCAATTCCTATATATGAATGATAAACATTATTTAATTGAACAAAGTTTTCTTCATTAATGATGTCACAATTTACCTTCTCAAATTTAGGCTTCCAGGCCCTCCTCCTTGATTGCACAACTTCTAGTTGCTTCTTAGTTTCCTTCTGAGGCTCAATATAATCTCACATCCTCTTACTAGGTAGATTAGGTATTATTTCCTTTTTCTTCTTTCAAGGTCGTGTTGGCATTGCCTTCATTCTTTTCTTTCTAAGGGAATCGGGTGATTCTTGCTTCACCTCTTCTAGTCTAACTAATTTTCTTTTCACCTCAACCACTTCAACTTTTTTTTTTCTCCTAATTACTTCATTAATGGAATAGAAGGTGTGAAGGACACGTACTATTGTGAGACAGTTGCATAGAGGACAATAGGTACCTTAGAAGAAGGTGCTACCACTGTCACTCCATCTGATGGTCCTATAGATACCAAGGGATGACATGTACATCATCCCTTGTTGACCAATTTTCCTCATGTCAATGATTTTTTTCCTCATTGTTCTTGCTTCCTTAGCTGACATTCCAACTTTCTCCATAGTCTTCTTCATAAATTCTGCTACTTTCTTTTAGTTGACTTTTCCAATTGGGCTTAACTCGCTAATTGCATCAGTTCATCATATATTCCTAATATGTCAAATTCTTCATCTTTATCTTCTTCAAGGATATCTTGGGCATATCCTTCTATTTTCTCTCTAGTTATCTCATATCCCAAGGGTTCAACATATAACATTCTAGGCCTACAACCTCAATATATGTAAAGTTAATGTCCAACATAAAAAAATTGTCTTCCTTTTATTTATCTATCATGGAGGGTGGAATTTTGAATCTTTCCCTCATTTGTGTTTGATATTTCTTCACAACTAGATTAGGACTATCATTAACCTTCTCAATAAGGTGTCTATTATAAACTTCATAATTCTTTTCCATTGTGCTCCTATCACTGCTCACTATGGTTGATGCTTGTATGAATGGAGAAATTTTGATCAGATGGAAAAATATATGAGTGATCAAGGATTGACTATTTTAAACCTTCTTTATCTTCTTCATGTTCTTTGTCAACTATGCTCTTAGGATCTCACACAAGTTGGATTTTTCTTTGTCAACATAGATCTTATAAGATATGCTTGTGTAAAGATAACTTCCATATCATCTTCTATATAGCTATAGAAAATAATTTCAGTTATGATTATGCTCAAGAATTTGACATCATCTTGCTTGATCTTTCTTATCACAATGCCTCTACCATTGAAAATAAAATTAATGTTTCCAAGTAATAACTTCTTGACATTCTTCTCATTCACTAGTATACTGCCTTCATTGCATAATCCAATTGTTGGAATGATTTAGAATATTTTGAGAAGGGGGATGAATCAGTTATCCAAAGTCCAAAACTCCCAATTAAAATTTTTAGTGCTTAACAAAACTCATACATATATCAACTTATCATGTATCTTGCATGCATCCATCATATCATTCAAAACCTTAAAGTGCAAGTCACTATCCTAGGTCAAAATCACTTTGCAGAAATGTAGATATGAAACATAATAGAATCATTCACACATATGACACAAGGATATTATGTGGAAACCCAATTTGGGAAAAACCACCAGTAACATGCTACTAATTCTCACTCCTCTGAAGTGATGCCCTATGAAAGGCCAACCCTATTAAAGATTACAATACACACTATTAAATATGACATGGTTAAAGGATTTAAATCACCCTGTTGGGAGTGAGCCTTGTTAGAGGACTTTAGGTCATTCCATTAGAATGCCACCTAGTTAAAGGATTTAAAAATGCCTATTAGGTCAATCTTATGTTAGAATTCTTTAGAATAACTAAGAGTGGGGGTGAATCAGTTATCCAAGGTCCAATGATGTCCAATACAACTTTTTCATCTAATCCTTAATGACACATAACTGAAATTATCATGCAGCAATTGAACATTAAAAAATCATGAAAAGTAAACATGCATCACACCATAACACTAAGGATTTTGATGACCTAGAAACCCTCCAAGAATAAGAAGGTAAAACTGGGGTGGGGATGATACCCACAAAATAACTGCACAATTGATTTGAACCACTTCTGATGGTCTACCCTGTTAAAGGCCTGCCCTGTTAAAGGCTTTTCACATTGCAAGATGTGACCCTGTTAAAGGATTTAAGAACATTCAACTCAGAATGTCACCTTGTTAAAGGATTTACATAGAGCTGTTAGGCTCACCCAAGTCCATGGGATTTTCAGTCACCTTCTCAAAAGAATCTTTTATCCCTCTCTAAGGATCTTCTATCCTCCTCTCTAAGGATCTCTTATCCTTCTCTTAAGGATCTCTTTATCCTTCTCCTAATGATCTCTTTGTCCTTCTCCTCGGGATCTCTTTATCCTTATCCTGAGGCTTATCCACCTAGCTATTAAGCTAACCTAGCAATGTAGGGTTTTAATAAATAATACAATGGTAAGAAAGTATTAGAAGGGTTTTGACCTGATACAGATTGCAACTTCAACCTTGCAGATTTTAGATCACTCTTCAGTCCTTTTCTTTGCTTGTCTTTCCTCCTTTGCAATGCTGACAGCTTGTTCACCCTTCAAGATCTGTCTCCTCGAGTTCTTCCACTCGTTATGCTAAAACACTCTATGGTCACTTGATCAACTCAGAGTCATGATGCTCTGTTCTTACTCCTTTTTGCTTCTTTACACGATCACACTTATGACCAATTCCCTCTCATGCATGTGCATTTGATCTCTGACTTGTAACTCCTTATAAAGAAGTTCTGGTCTTCATTTCCTGCTCAAATATTAATTTTCCCTTGAGAAAATGGTATTGTTTTCCCTCCAAATTGTTTCTTCTAGAAACTTAATGATAAATCCATTGGCATTCACCTTGAAAAATGGTTTGCATTGATTACATAGAATTTTGTGACATCTACTCATCATCCTTATCATCCAACTAATTCACAAAATTTGATGTAACAACCTTATCGCTGCTAATCTGGCAAATCTTTGACTTTAACAAATAATGCAGCAACTCGACATCATTAGTTTATTGATGCTCAGCTCCTTTTGTGTTACTCGACTTTTATTGTTATTTACTGGTGCTCGACACCTAAACTTTACTCGGCACCAGAAAGCTACTCGGTACCTGAAGATCACTCGGCACCTAATCTTCACTTGGCACCTAATCTTCACTCGGCACACACTAAGTTGAACTTTCTTAGCTTCAACTGAGAATCTGTTTGACACGTATTAGCTAGTTTGGTTCTCTCCAATGAACTTAGTCAATCCTTACATCTTTGATGTGTCTTAGTGTATCTATCTTTTGTGTCTTAGAGTATGTCATCAATACAATAATTCATCAATAGCTTAGCTGATCCTTATACTTCATTACAACATCATAACTTCAATCTTTCTCTAGGTACTCTAGTTACATCTTATTGATTTCCACCTCTTTGTTAATCAATCAATTGATAGTATTTGGATCACTTAAGCAATTATCATTCTTGCAAGTAGCAAGTTTGACATCAATGACAAAACAATGATTGAAACATTCTTTACTAGTTCCATTATTCTTCATTCATGATCTTTTCAATCATTTCCAACACCTTAATCCAAAGGATTTTACCCTAAATTGATACAATGATTAGAGAGTAAAAGTAAGGCTTGATCTGATAACAAATTCCAACTCACTTGCAGATTACAAATCTCTTTAGTCCTCCATTCTTCTTGGCTTCATTTACTTCAAATAGCCTATTCACCCTTCAAGCACTCATCCTCTTAAGTCTTCTTACTTTGCATGTTGATTGCAGACTCTATAGTTTGGCCTCCATATGAAGTAATACCCTAGACTCCTTGTCTACCTTGGGTTTTTGCACATGCCGAAAATCCAACAAGCCAACTTTGCTTCATGCCTTGTATCCCCTTATAAAGAGAATTTAGATCTTTTTTTGCTTAGTCTCAATCGTCTATTCCAAGGTTAGGTAGGATTCATTAAATCTAACCATCTTTCTATTTTTCTCCTTCTAGAAACTTCCTTTACAATCTTTCATGAATTTTCCTCAAAACAATTTACCTTGAATTCTATACCACTGGCTCATCAAGCTTATCTTCCACACAGTTCACACAATTCAAGAAATCAACCTTGTTGGCTTAGATTCATCAAATTCATGATCTATCTCATAATGCTATCATTCAACATTAACTAACCACTAATGCTCGACACACATTGTGTTTCTCAGCATCCACTAATAGTTCACTCAGCACATACTAAAGTTTATTGATGCTTGACACCAACTAAACTTTACTTGGCTTACACTATGTTCACTCAACATACACTGAAACTTCACTTTGCTCGACTCCAACTGATTTTTTACTCAGCTTGCACTATGTTTCCTTAGCACCTGCTATGCACTCGGTCAAGCTTGGTAGACACAATTCTTCTTACTTTTTCTTCTAGACTTAATCAGTGTAACCTTCCTTTGCAACCTTAAGTAGATAATCAATTCACTATATCATCATTGTCTTAACTAATCTTTGTACTCCTTTTTAATATCATAACTCAACCTTTCATCTAGGTTCTCTTGTTATCACATTTGATCAAATCCTCTTCATCAATCAAACAAATGATAGTACTCAAATTAACTAAGTAGTTGTCTTATTAGCAGGTAGTAGGTTTGACATCAGTGACAAAATAATGATTGAAATACATTCTCATATTTGTATCAATATTTTCTCAACAATCTCCCTCTTTGGCATTGATGGCAAACCAATACCAACAACAATACCAAAAATAAAAAAATTTCTTGTATTGAGATTTGGTCTACTATCATCCACTTCCATCTTCTGTATAGGCTATAAAAATTTGTTCTGATCAATAGAAATCAACTCTTTCTTATGAATCCCTTCATCTAACATTTTATAGGGCTTCTCCTTCTGACTATCTGACTTTCTCTAATCACTCCCTCTTTCTGATATTCAACTATCTATCTTTGTATTGAAATCTCCCTCTGAGTAGATATTTTAGATTCATTTCTTGAAGTATTTCTCCCTCTTTCTCACTTTGTTTAGTATTCTTCTAAATATCTCTCTTTACTATTTCTTTCTTGGTTAGGTATTCTTCACAATCTCCCTCTTTGACAACAATTCCAAAGACTTGTCATCTTCACATACATATGTTAACAATTTTAGGTTCTCCCTCTGTCACCTAACTTGTGACTGATCTTCCGTTCTAGCTCTATGATTATTTTAGGCAGCCCCTAAAGTAAAGTCCACTGCATCAATGTGTAACATGTGTCTTTATCTTAGTTGATGCAGTGCACAACTTATGCTTCTCAAGTAGCTTTTGATAGGGGTATTGCCCCTAGTTTACCGCTTAGATACTTATGAGCATCCTTAAGTAAAGCTTTTGTGAAAATATCAACTATTTGTTCTTTGGTATTCACATATTCCATCTTTACTTCTTTGTCTTGAATTAGCTCTCTCAAGTAATGATACTTGATAGCTATATGTTTTGTCTTTGTGTGCATTACAAGGTTCTTGGATATGTTTATGCACTTGTGTTACCACAATAATGCATAACAGGTTCAATGATTTCCTCCTTCATTCCTTTGAGTAGCTATTTGATCCATACAATATTTTTATAATTTACTGTAGCAACAACATATTTAGTTTCAACAGTAGATTGAGATATACAATTTTATTTCTTACTAGTCTAGGTAACTAGTCTCTTCCCTAAGAAAAATGCTCCCCCACTTGTACTTTTTTTGTCATCAACATTTCTAGCCCAATCAACATTTGTATAGGCTCTCAAAATTTCTCATTTTTCTTATAGTATAGACCAAATTCCTTTGTTCCTTTCAGATTTCTCATTATTCTCTTAACAACCATCAAATGATTCTCCTTAGGATTTATAGAGAATCTTGCAACAATCCCAAAAGATAATGCAATGTCAATTATGCTATGAACCACATATTACAATTTTCCAATCATAGAACTATACAAAGTTTTATTCACACCAATAGAATCATCATTATTTTGATAGTTTTTCCTATGACCATAGGTGTGCTAACAAACTTTGAATCTTCTAATCCAAAAGTTTTCAATATTTCCTTCACATACTTAGATTGAGTGATGTAAATACCATATTGCATTTGATAGAATTGCAAAACAACAAAGAATTTAATTTCTCCAAACATGGAAATCTTAAATTCTTTCTTTGTTTGATTAGCAAATGTCTTACAAAGTACATTTTGTCCTCTAAATATGATATCATCAACACAAATTTCAGCTAGTAAAATACCTTTACCACCTTTAGTCTTCAAGTATAAATTGTTGTTGTCATCAATTCTCTCAAAACCAATTGTCACAAGACAAGTATGAAGTCTCTCATACCATGCTCTAGGTGCTTACTTTAAACAATATAAAGCTTTATGTAGTCTACATACCATGTTCTTGTTGTTAACATCAACAAATCCTTAAGATTGTTCAATGGAAACCTCTTCCTCTAATATACCATTTAAAAATGTAGATTTCACATCCATTTGGTAAACTTTTAAACCTTTGTATGCAGAGTAAGTAAGCACAGTTCTTACTCCTTCCAATCTTGCAATAGGGGTAGATGTTTCTCCATAGTCTATTCCTTCTTCTTGAGAATACCCTTTGCAAACTAGTCTTTCCTCTTTTCTTGTAACTTCACCATTTTCATCTAAATTTTTTCTGAACACCCACTTGGTATCAATAAAATTCTTGTTCTTTGGTTTGGGTACAAGTGACCAACTTTTGTTCTTCTCTATTTTCTCAATCTCTTCTCTAATAGCTTTATTCTAGTCATCATTCTCCAGTGCATCCTTGACTATTTTAGGTTCATGCATACTCAACATGTAACGCCTTGCCAAGGATCCCAAAAGAAGTTAACCTAAAGTTTTACTAAGTTTGAAAAACATTTTTTAAAGATAAAAATACAATAACAATTATAGAATAGTGGAAGCAATTAACATACACTCATACATCAACAACACATAAACATGTTACAACTCTTAAGGGTCCCATGATGATGAATTTAATTTAATTTTAATTAACACTAAATCCAATATATAATAAATCTGCATCAAATAATAGTATAAAAGTATGAATCTATTTAAATAATATACAATCATCTCGAATGCCACTTGGCAATAATCATAATGCACCATCATCTATTGTACAAGTCATAGGGTATGAAGGGCTAAAAGAATATACAACATAAAAATAGATTACAATAACATCTCATAAGATTCACAAAATCAAATACAATACAAAAGGTATAACCATCCATCATAGAAATACAAGAATAGATAGAAAGGAACATCTACACAAACACATCTAGTAATGGCATCCGACAGTTGGATCTCAATGGTATAAGAAAAAGCACTACCATCTGACCTCATGGAAGCCAAAAAGGTCCACTCCCACCATGTTGTGGAGATAAACTAAAGTCCCAAACATTAAAAAAAAAAAAAACAAAAAAAAAACTCAAAAGTCAAAACCAACATCTAGGTTCAAGGAATCACCTGAAAGAAAACTATCTCAAAGGGTACCAAGACACAAGTATCAACTAATCCCAGAGGCAAAACAGACACGTAGGAAATCTATTATGCATGTGGGATTAAAGTATCGTTGCATGAGCCAAATCTAAGGTTTATCTAGCTAGTCTTTTAATCCTAAGCCCCCCTAGTGACTCTATGTGGCACTAGTATCCTTTCGTACTGACAAGGCATACTAACGAGTCATCTCTAAGGTTACCCGACTGGTATTTTAATCCTTTGGCCCCCTAGTGACTTTTTGTGGTACTAATATCTTATTAATTCATTTTAAACCCATTTAATGAAATATTATCACTTATTAAATAACCTACAATGGGTTACCCATCAGCCTCTTTATGGCCTCGACCTCCATTGCAAGCCACTTCCCAACATGACATACAAATAACCTACCTTAAGCTCAGTAAAGCAAAAAGATCTCAAAAGGCCATATACCATACATCAATTCTTAAACAAGCAACTAATAAGCATTAAAATACCATTGATCAAAATCACACATTCCACCACTACAATCATCCTAATAGGATTGATCAAAAATTAGGTGCACATAAACCAATCCATACCATAACATGACATCACCAAGAAAAAATCATAGAAACACCTCAGTCCTATACAAGCAATTGAAAAGACATCCAAATACAACTGATTGAAGACTCAAAGGTTATATTAGAAAGGTCACACCATTCACCTCAATTTCACACAAGAACATTGGAAAGCAATAATAATCGATACATAAAACACCTCATAGAGCATACAAGAAACATTACCATGGTTGAGTATAAAATATTGAGATCAAAACATCATCATGACATTGCAAAATAGAACTCCCAAGCCTCTGGTAAACATCCTAATTTGGTCAAAGCTAAGTCAACTCAGCACCCAATAGTAAAATCACATGTCATAAAAAAAGTACATACAAAAGTAACTTTCACAAAATATTAGGTTTAGAAAAAACAATAGTTTAATTTTCATTACAAGTTTTCAAGTTTTCATTTTCATTTTTCAAATATTATAGTTCATAATGTTTTCGATCTCAATCAGGGTTTTAGTTTCCATTTCTCTAGTTGTTAGATTCATTATGGTTTTCGAGTTCACTAGAATTACAGACGATTCAACAAATTATATAAATTTGTTTAAACATAGTTTCATACTTCCATTTGTTTTCAAAACATGAAAGTTTGATATACTATAGAGTTTTCAATTTCAATCAAGGTTCACATTTTCATTTTCTCAAAAGTATTATAATTACTAAGGTTTTCTAAAACATAAAATTCCCCTATTGTTGATTTGCTAATATTTTCAAGTTCACACAAGTCTCAACACTCAACAAATCATAAAGAGTAGTTTACACATTAATTCATAGTTTAGTTCGTTATCATAAACGCAAGAGTTTGGTGAACATACACATAACAATTTTTGTCTTGTTAAAGGATGTTAATTACTAAGGTTCAAGTTTTCATTTGTAAGTTTTTGACTTTATAAAGTTTATAAATTTCCCCTTTAATAGAACCCATTTCCACTTTTGAATTTGAACGCATCAATAACATTAACTTTTGAAAATAATAATGGCTCTACTAAAAATTGTAAAATAATCAAATAATAATTATTAAATTAATAATAATAATTATCAATTTATTAATAAAATAATACGATTATTAATAAACATAATTACTAATTAATAATATAATAAAATTGATTCAAAGTCTTTAAATGACATTAAATATTAATATCATTAATTAGTAACAATTAATCAACAATATTATTTACCATTTACTAATTGTTAATTTAAAATTAATTTTAGATGTTTAATAAATAATAAAAATTTAATAATTTTAAATGTTATTAAAAAACATATTTAAAAAAAATTAAAACTATGATTTTAAAGGCCTGTTGGCCTGGCCCTAAAAGGCTGCTTTGGGACTCCTATTGCAGCAGTCTACGGTCCCAACAACAATACTTTGTACTGCTATTACTGTTGCATCACTTGCTGCATGCAGCTGCGGCCAAATCGCCACTAGGGAGAGAAAAGTGTGGGTGGGGGTTTGGTGGCCTTGCCCACCAACAATTAATTTTTATTTATTTTTTATTTAAAAACAATAAAACATGCCCTTCGTTAAAAGCCATTTCAAGTTCATTTTTAATATTATATTTTTATAGTTATCATAGTAATTATAAATTACTGTGGTAACTCTCTCTCTCTCTCTCTCTCTCTCTCTATATATATATATATATATATATATATATATATATATATATATATATATATATATATATATATATATATATATATATATATATATATATATATATATATATATATATATATATATATATATATATATATATATATATATATATTTGCAACTAAAAACCATCACATCAACTAGAACATGTCACTTATGTTAATGCTTATTAAGAATATTCATTAAATTGTGTTCACATACACAAAACAAAAAGTCCATTTAAAGTAATTACAATTTCTTACACTTTTAAGTTTTATTTCCATAGACACTAAATTTCTTTTGGTTATTATGTAAGTTATCCACTTGGTGGCAACATAGTGTTACTTTACATAATTATCATTTTATGTAATCTTAGTAAATTTCATTGCATGAAGATTAAAGCTTCACTATATTTCTTCCCTTGCAAATTAATGTTTATACTAATAAGCTTACCATTCATTAGTTACATAAAAATGAATCTAATTAAACAAAAACATGATATTGAAGTTAAGAATATATTTCTTCTATTCCCAAAATATCCATTTAATCTTTGACTAAAAATGTTATGAACTTGATGCAATTGAAACCTAAAAGTAAGCTATATGTTAAATCTATAAAATTCCATATAGAACACAATAGATGAAAAACTAATTTTAGTATGTTAAAAAAAATATGTGTGCTTGATTATTAAAATATTATGTTCACACATGAATTTTTTTTTGACAATTTCTTATTTTCTTCCATTAGAGGATTTTATATTATTTATAAGATTTAGAATTTATAAAAAATGGTTATTAATTTTTTTGTAAATCATTTTTGAAAACAAAGTTTCAATTTATTTACAAATATTGTTTTATAAAATTTATAAATTATTTTGTCATAATTAAATATTATAAAGATAAAGATTATAAATTATTTTACTTTTTGGTAAAAATGTATGCCCATTTCATTAATTGCAAGCATAAAGTTAAATCTCATTTAGGAGGCGTATCATAGGAAATAAATTGAGTAAAGAAAACCTCTGGTTATAGTCTTACCTAAAAAATCTAAGACCTATACCATAATTACAATAACATGTCAAATAACCATATCCTTGAACAATGTGGACGCTTGATGTTTTTACATTATGATGACATTCAACAACTATCTAGGACACAACCCAAAGAAATAAAAGATAGACTTGATAAAAAATCTAACCTATATAGAATTGTATTAGAAGACAAATTTGAAGACTAGGCACTAAAGTGTGCAAAAAACCTATGATCATATAATTCACACAAGTTAATAGCTATAGGCATATGCACATTAAAAGGGACAATGGTAAAAGGAATATCTAATCCTATAAATAAAAAATATGGAGGTAAGGTGGTGGGCAAGGATTGGGATATGAGAGAGATATCTATGCAAAACAATCCAATTCATAATATAGTAGAGTAGTATATATGAAAAATTATAACCAACCATCCCAACATTTAAATGTCAAATTAATGACGAAGTTGAACCATGAAAATGCTCTATATACCAACCTGGAAAGGGTGATAACCACTAGTTCTGAGAAATATAAGTACTAAGGACAAGCGAAAAAGTTTTATTTGCATGGTCTAGTTAATCAAACATGCTAAGAGATATGATGAAATAATGGAAAAAAAAAAAAAAAAGTAGCAACCGATGGAATTAGAGATCAACCTAGGGAAGAGAATCTTGTTGGAGAAGATGAAGAGATGCAAAGAGGCATACATAGGAAGTAGTGCAACTACCTGATCCACACTTTTGATTGATATTAACAATAATGTACTCTATGGAATCAATAAATGAGGAATATAGCCAAAATAATCCAACCCACAACCAAATATCAAGACATATGTAGAGGAGTTATAAGATAATAATTCCACGCCGTTAACTTGTAGAGGTAGATCATCAATAATGATCTTATTCACAAGAAAATCAATTATGTAACTTTTAATTTCATGATAACAATTTTTGAACTCCTATTGAGACAAGGTACAAAGCTGTAAAGGATTGTGTCCTTGAAATGATATGGCAAGTCAAAACAATTAGATTTTCTTTTAAAAATTATATGATAAATGGTCATGGATTCCCTCTTGATGATAGGTTAGAAATATGTAAACTCTAAGCCTCCATCACAACAATATTATTAGATCCAAGAGAAATATTTTTACGAACAAAATTAACAATTGAGCTATAAAAGTCTTTGATGACAACACCAACACATAACAAACATGGATTTCCTAAGAATCACTATCAAAATTTAACTTATAAATGCTTATGAGAGGAGGAACCCATACAACATTAGTCTTAGATTCATCATTATTGTCATGTACCCTACAACCTTGAAAATAAATGGATTTTAAAAGAGGCCAGGACTTGTAAATAAGACTATCCCAATGTGTAAATGTCAAGATGTTTGTTGTTTTAATAGACATAAGTCATAACAACCTCAGAGATAAATTTTTCAATCTTACAAATGTCATTAGACAACATGGTAGTAATTGTTTCCTAAAAATCATATTATTTCTCTAGAGCTGATATTCTAGATAATAATAGGAGGACTTATCTCAAGGATAGAAGTAAAAAATGAGGCCATCTATGAAAATGAATAACCCTTAAAGAATGAGAAAAGATTAGGTCCCATTATCGATAATCTACCAACTTGGAAAATAACCAATACCAACAAATCATCAAGATAGTACAATGTAAAAACAACTCATCTAAAGATTCCACAAAGAAACTGCATAAAGTACAAGAAAACCAAGTTGTGATCCTAATTCATCTAACCTTGAATCCTAGTAAGGACTCTATCCTAGATGCCAATCACACAAATGCACTAGCCTTGGGAAGGCATGAAACACCCCAGATTAATCTAGAGGGCCACAACTCAACATGATCTATTATAATTCTAAACTCATAACACTAAATTTGACTATATACTACCCAGAGTGTGATTGGGTCCAAATGAATTTGTATTCTTCGGGGGATAAAATAACCATCATCTATTTAATTCAGACTCTAAGTCAGAAACACAATCCTGATTATGTAGGCAAAGGGAGAATAACTAGGGCCAAAGACTCACCCAGCTATCCAAACCACCCTGCAAGAGTTAACACAATGGAAGCAAACAAAAGGGACAACAACCAAAGGAGGAGAAATACTTTTATTGATTCTTCAAATATTCAACATACATGTCCTGCTATAAGGCCTTCTGGGTTATGGCCAATTACAAATGCATTCACAATCAAAGATCCAACTGCAAATTTGCACTTTTAGTTCTGCTCTCCAATCTACTCCCAAAAACTTGCCTAACTCAAAGCTTAAAACACTCTATATATACTTGCCAAAATGACTTACAGATTATTCTAGAACATTACATAAGAGGAAGGCCAACCCAACAATGGTTTGGACACATCCCAAGAAAAGATCTTAACAAAAATGTCATGATTGAAATAAATCCCACAAGTTAGCTTGTAGAATTCATGTCCAAATGCTGACACTCAGCACATAAAGGGTCACTCTGCATACACTAGGTAACTCGGCATATGAAGAGTCACTTGGCATACACTGGGTTACTCGGCACATGAAGGAATTGCTGCAGTAACTCGGCTCCCACTGAGTGCTAAAATAACTTGGCTCACATTGAGTGCTACAGTAACTCGGCTCCCATTGAGTGCTATAGTAACTTGGCTCCAACATGCAGAATGAACAAAAATGAGTAGGATAACAAGGCAACCCAAGATGCTCCTGCATCACCTGAGAAACATCTAAGATTAGGAGAACCTTCCACTTAGTTGAAGAGGGAGGAAAAGAGGATGTGTCAATTATAAACTAGTCACAAACATGACTACCCCCCATATCCTTTAGGCCAATTTTGAATTTCAAAGGAAAGAAGGAATCCATTCCTAAAAAAATTCCAAAAGAAAGTTTTGAAGCCATCATGAATGAGCTAGGAAAGGGAGTGAATTATAAGGTCTCTACTAGATGAGATGAAATTCCAAACCTTAGAGTCCTTAGGAAAGGAATCGGTAATGAAGAGTCTTTCCCTTGTAGGTACTTCAAATATAAAAGCCCAATCCATTTTAAATTTGGATTATGATAATTTTGTTAGAAAAAATTAGCACCCAAAGCTTTGTTTTGAAGGGCTAAATCATGAATTCCACACCCCTTTATTCTATAAGATGACAAACCTTATCTCAAGACAAAAGGGAATCCCAAGATTACAACTCCTAGACTAATTTTCTTGGCATATCCAACACAAATATTAGATAGAAGGGAATCACATTCAAAGTAGATATAATCATCATGATTTTACTAGGGAGGGTTATCCATTAATGTTTCTAGGACATGATCTTATTAGATATGGTAGATATAACCTTCTCTCAAAAATTATGTTTATTTTATGTTAATATTTTAATGCATTTACATAAACATGAAATACTATATATTATGTTTAGTTACACATGTATGCTTTATCTTAATATTTATATTTCTATCTATAAGAACAAAATTTTAATCCAATAGAATTATTTGTTTAATTATGACGATTACTCAATAAGATTGATAATCTTCCACTTCTAAATCAACACTAAGGAAAAAGAAATAATAGAGAGGTAAGGGTTAGTGACACGGTGTGATTTGAATCCTTTAAAGGTTTTATAATTTTTGTAGTTTAAACTAAATCTTCATGATAACATACACAATTCTAAACACACACACACACACACACACACACACACACACACACACACACACACACACACACATAAAAAAATATAATCATCTTATATAAAAGTGCACTTTTTTCTCTCCTATCAGCTTACTCCTTGCACATCCTTTGGGTTCAAGTGCTAGTCAACAAGTTCCCACACAATTTATGGCATGATTTCCACTATTTCTACTAATAGACAGGAGAAATATAAACAGTTGATAATTTTACATGATTCATACTAACAGTTGGATTGATTTACCTATTGAAAAATAAGTTTTTAAAAAAAAATTATTGATTAATCATTTTACCATTTTATAACTACACAAAAATCTACATTTTTATCCAACAAACTTAAAGTCTACACCATGTTAGGTACTAGTTTGAATATTTCATTTAATTATACATGACATATTTATTTAGCAAGTCACACCATTTCTACTAACACTTATATTTGATTCAAAACAAGACAAATATTATTTTGACATCAATGAAAAAATACGTAGTAGCTTTGTAGGCCAACATGGTGAACCTAGAACCCCTAAATGGTAAGTCTGATTTTGACAATTCTTTCCCTCCATCTTCTTATGTGAGATAAGAACTTACAACTAAGATTCTAGCTTTCTAGATATTCAAGATCTCTTTGTATAGACCATGGAATGACAAGTGATGAAAAAATGACATTTTTAAAGTGTCTTCACTCAAAAATGTCATTACTTGTGGCCAAATATAGTGGCATGCAAATGGTCAATCACCAACCAAAAAAGCCTTTAAAAATGACCAACTATAAGTGCATGTGTTTTTTATTGTTGAAATATCCCTATACTAGTAGGTAAATGGTCAATCACCAACCAAAAAAACTTAAAAATTAGCCTATTGTTAGTGCTTGTGTTTTTCAATTTTTGAAATATCCCTATAATAATATGCAAATGGTCAATCACCAACCAAAAAATCTTAAAATATAGCCTACTACTAGTGCATGTGTTTTCTATTTTAGAAAATTTCCCTATCAATTATTATTTGTTTATTCTTTTATTGATTTACCAAACCCACGCCACTCATATTAGCTCCGTAATTACCTCATGAAAGAATTTCATGCTATCTAGCACAATGAAAGTCTAAGTCATGTGAGGCAGGAATTTGAGACTTTTTTTTTCTTTCATTGAGAAGTGAGACTACTTATTGGTGTTATAAGTGCGTTGTCTTATCCCTTCTTTACTCCACCAATAACCAACGATCTCAGATATACCTTTGCCATGGATCCTACAATTTCTAGCCAAGAAGCCCAGCCCGAAAGTACTTTCTTATCTCAGCTAAAACTCTGTGATATCATACAAGGCCTATCTAAGCCCATGGCTCTTAGAGACGCTCTCTGGTTGAATATTCCTGACATAATTTCTTCCTGTTATGGATCTCTAACCCTATAAGATATTTCTGCCCACATTTCAGCCTCCAATGGAAGCCCTCCTTGCATAGAATATCGCTTTCGTCTTCTCAGGTTTCTTTCGGCACAGCAAGTCTTTAGTGAGATCCCACACCATGAGGACTTCAGGCAAACCAGATATGGACTCACGGGCCTCTCTAAATTGCTTGTTAAGGATAATAGCAATTGTGTTCCATTGTTGTTGGGATCCATCAACCATATTACCACTCCGGAATGGTTGCATTTACACGAGCCTGTGTTAGAAGGCATCTGCGCCTTCGGCCATGGTATGAGTGTTTGGGACTACACTAAAAACATCCCTCAAGCGAACAGTATATTGTTGCCATGGTCATACTCGTGTTGTCATGGCTAATGTTATCAAGATTTATGAGGAGGGATTTAAGAAGATAAATTCTTTGGTTGATGTTGGGGGAGGTGTGGGCTCTGCCTTGTCCATTATTGTGGAGCATTACAAACACGTTAGGGGGATTACTTTGGATCTGCCTCATGTTTTCTCTTCTGCACTTCCTATTGCTGGTAAGATTGATTTTACTTCATTCATTGATGTTATATGGTAATTACTTAATAATTTGAAAATAAATACTAGTTATATTAGCTAACTATTATTATAATAATATTTTATGCATCATAACATTTTGATAGTGAAATATGGTTTGGTTTTTGGTATTGTAGGAGTAGAACATATGAGTGGCAACATGTTTGAGCATATTTCACTTCCTAATGTCATTTTTATGAAGGTATATAATCCTATATAATCTTATGTAATATTTGTGTCAAATTTATAATATTTAACCAACAATTTGATTTGAATTGGAATTCTCATTGCATTGGGTTTTGCAGGATTGGGATGAGATGATTGTGTAAGAGTGTTGAAAAGGTGCTATGAGGCCTTACTAGAAAATGGAAAACTTATAATTGTGGATGTCATTATTGTTGAAGGGAATAAAGATGAAGCTAATAAAGAAAAATATCTTAGAGGAGTAGGATTGGCATTTGATATGGGAATGATGGTATATAGTAGTGGAAAAAAGGAGTGATCTGAATGAGAATTCAAACAATTTTTGGCAAGGAGTGATCTGAAAGAGAATTCAAACAATTCTTTAGCAAAGTGGCCTGTTTGAAAAAACTACACCATCTTCAAATTACCATCCATTCAAACCATTATTAAGGTTTCTAAATTCTAGCTCAAAATATTTTTATGGTAGCAACAAAGTTAGTCACATTAAAATAGCTTTCTATAATAGATCTATATGTAATGTATTACATGATCAATGCATGTTTTAGTTACTTTGTTCTAATTATTATATAAATAAACTATCATTATCACTCAAATGAAGGATATGTGGTTCCACTTGGATTGAGTAGTTCCTAGACTTGTTGGATGGATTTAATTTCTGAGTTGATCTTTTATACTTCTTTCTTTTTCTTGATTGTGATTTGAGCATTGGGGAAAGTTTGTAGCCCATTGGATATTTACTGTATGACGTATATATTTGTACTCTTATGTGTTAATATAGTCATGTGTGGTGCTATTAATTTTTATTAAACAAAGCCTAATAACACAATATTGTGTTTTGTTTTGTTTGTTTTATGAGATTATATTTTAAAAATCGCTTGTGTCAAATTATTTGACAATGATTTAATGATGATGTGATTTCATCACTTTTTAAGCATAAAATATTTTTATATTTAATAATATATCTAGTTTCAAAATTTTACTTTAAAAAAATGTAACAAGCCACTAAACATTAGTAAAAAAGACTTCATATACACATTTTCTACAACTTCTTGTTGATATTGTTTATTAATTTTTTTACAATTAAAATTCATTCAAATTTGGAACCTAGCTCAAATGACCTTCTCAGATATGAAATTCTCCTATTTTTAAATTAGTCGAATGAATAAGAATTGTTTTTTTTTATTGGCTAAGAAAAATAAATATTGGAAAGTTTTAAATAATTTTTTTAATAAAAACTATACATTGTTTCCATGAATTATACCAAGAAGAAGAATTTTTTTCCATGGCCTATAATAAAATAAAGCATCTCATATATTTAATCAATGACTACATTACTTTTATCCCCCAACAAATAAAAATTGAGAAAACTTAATAAGAATCAAACCAATCCTTTGTGCATCTACACAATTAGCATTTAAGTTTCTATGACCTCTCATTAACCTTCAAGAAAACATGGTCATGATATTAAGTAGCAATCTTCCCTTCCAATACCTATAGTTATTCTTGAAGTAGACGAATAGAATTTGTATGTTCACTATTGGCATGGAATTTATCCTCAAGAATTAATAACAAACTTGATACCTGAAGGGAAATATTATAGCATATCATTTGAAGTTCAATTTATAAGTTCAAGAACTTGATGTTGAAGATAGGAGAATAAGATAATCTCCAAAAAAAACTTAAAGATGACCTCTTTGTAGGACTCTATAAGAATTTTATGATGGGGTAAGATACCAAGAAAATCTGTTCTTTGTGTCCAACCATGTTGGAAGAGAGAAAGAATTGATGATAAAGGGAACACTAGATGTTGTAAGCATGAGAATAAAACCAAAAGGCATGTTTTATGGATTATAATTGAGCATAAAAAGGGAGTGAAGGTGAAGGATAGAAAATTTTGAGGTGGGTTTTGATGTGAAGCTTGGTATGAAGAATTTTTGAAGCTAAGAGTTGAGACTAGGCATCTAGTTTGGATTTCCATATTTATAGGTAAGTTTGTTCCATTTAGAGAATCTGAATTTATATTTCTATTTAGCATTGAGGCAAGATAAAATCATAAGAGTAGGGAAAAGTTTCTTTAAAATAAATTTAAGGGGAAATAAATAGATCTTACATTTATTACGTCATCTTTAAGCTTTGAAAAAGGTAGAATGAAAAGGTGACTACGATAAACATGAGAGTTTAGGAGAAACTAGTAGTTGTATTTAGAGAAGGGGTTGCTTAACAAAGGATGCTAGTTTAACATGGGATTTATGTTATTTAGATGAATTCTAATTCAAAGTGATTAGATCCCACAAATCTCAAAAAACTTTAATTCTCTTTTTAAAAGGTATTTACCCTTGAAGCTCTTGACAATACCAAGGGCCTTTTCCTCTTGTTGAATTAGTCAACTCCACTAGATAGAGGATGTTGCAGAGATGAGGCCATGACTAAAGGATTTATCATACCAAATAAATTTCCTTGATGTGGTTTTCCAAGCTTGCCAAATGGAATTTAATGGAGTTAAGTCATGAGTTTTAAAAAGAATGAGCTAAAAGGATTTTATATTTCCAATCAACCTTATCCCATAAATGGTTAGCTTGACAAAATATTGGATTCCAAATCTAACTAATTATTTCCAAGGAATGTCCCCTTCCAAAGATCACACAATTGATTTGGTGGTAAGGAAAATTCCTTGGGCTAAAGGATCAATGATTCCCAAACTTCCTTTATCCTTTGGTTGGATACAATGGAGCCATGAGGTGGAGGGATGACCTTTCTTACTACCTCAATTAGCCCAAATAAAATTTAGAATTAACTTAGTTAGTTGACTTCATTATTTTTTGTGAGGGAAATGATCATGGTGAAATGTAAACATGACTAGCAATGATGATTTTCTTGGTAACTTAAACATGACTAGCCATGGAGAGAAATCAATTAGTCCACTTCAACAACTTGTTTTTAAATTTGGCTAAGAATATTTCTACACATCTTTTATTGATACTCCAATACCAAAGGGTATACCAAGGTATTTGGTAATTGTTGAATGGTTAACTTAATATGATTTAGGAGGGATCCAAGAAGTGCATGATGTAAGATAGGACATGATAAATTTGGTTTTGTGGATAGAATGTTTGGGTCCAAAGATAGTGCGAAATATGACTAAAATATTTAGAGTGATAGCTATAGTGTAAAATATGAATAAAATATTTAGAGTGAGCTATTTTATCAACAAAGTTTTTGATAAATAGCATGTTTTCACAAAAAAAGTAGGAACTAGTTACTTTAGCATTTATTGGTAGAGAGATACCATGGAGAAGTTTAGAAGAAATAGAATGTTGAAAGAGGAAACCAAGAGAATTAACTACCAACATAAAGAGAAATGGTGCAAATAGAAAACTTTTCAAATAGATTTTTACAAGGGGAATTGAGGGTACAAGGTTCCATTGATAGAGAATTTGGTATGAGCATCAATAAACATCATCTTGGTCTAGTCATGGATATTGGGTCCAAACCCAAGCCATTCTAGCATGTTACAAATGAAAGGCCAATGGATATGATTGTAGGATTTATCAATATCCATCTTGATAATCAAATAATCTTGGGCAAATTATTAATCCTAATCAATAGTTTCCCAAGAAAGAACCAATCTATCCAAGATATATCTGCCACCTAAAAAATTAGTTTGTTGTGGTCTCACAATCTCCCAAGTTAATGTTTTATTCGACAAGCCAAAGCATTGGTGATGATTTTGTAAGAAGTATAATTAAATAAATAGGTGATAATCCATTCATAGTATCTTTATTTTTACTTTTTTGAATAATCTTAATCAATCCTTGATTTATAATTGCTCCCAATGGTTTTGCTTTAACTCCTTCAAGATAAACATTATAGAAGTCTTGATGAATGTGAGACCAAATAGCTCTATAAAATTCATTTGGAAGACTATCAATTTGTATACTTTTGTCCAAGGAAATGATACAAAGAACCTCATCAATATCTTCCATTGAAAGTATATGATTAAGATACCATTGATAGGTAGGGTTGACTTTACATGGAATACTATTCACAACACAATATTCAATAATTGAAAGAAGGTGATCTCCAACAGATTCATCAATAATTAATGTGAACCCAGGGGAGGAAAATATGAGACAGAGCTATGATTTTAAAGATCATGGGAATGTGACTGGTCTGTTCAACAACCTAGGTCTGATGAGGATGGATATTGATTTGATTAAGGATCAAATGAAGGATATTTGGAGGGAATTTGAGTATCTAAGTAAAATCAATAAGGGGTAAAGAACTCTAGGCCAACACTTGGATAGACTTACTGATCTTATTGGTACTACTAAAGATGTTACAGATATGATGAAAAGAGTTCCACCCCTTGAGGAGATAGTCAAAAATATAGAAAAAATGGTGAAAGATCTAGAGAATAGGGTTGATAAGTTAGCTAGCAAAGTCTTGGGTATTAAGAACACAATGAAAATGATTGCTAAACAAAGTTTCTAGATTTTAAGGCCACTATTGAAAATATTAAGATTCTTTTGGAAAAGATGGTACAGGGGAGAAAGGACCATGTCAATAAGGAGTTGAGTGATGATCAAGGATCCAATAAATGTACAAGGGAAAGTTCAAAGAAACCTAATGCTATGGGAGATAAAGAGATTCATGAGCTAAGAGCTTCTACAGTTAAAATGAATATTTTGGCTGATCGAGCAGAGGACCTATTGAAGACTTTCTAGCTATTCTTTTGTTGTCTCTATTGCTTGCCCTCTTGTTGAGGGTTCTCTGGTTATGGATGCTACTATTATGGGTGCTGATGCATAGTTTCATTTTGACTTTTAATTCTTTTATAATTTTCTCTTTGTAAAAGGCTTCAAGTCCTATCAAAACCTATTTTAACTTAATCAAAATAGATTAATCAATTAAAAGGTTCTTGTAGTGTTCATACAATATTTTAAAAATGGATGATTGATTGATTTGCATGAAACCATTAGCATATCTTATGCTAGGAAGTTTCTTCTTTTTTTGTTGCAAAAGTTGGAATAAAAATCTAGAAACTTTAGCCACATCCTTGATTAATTGAAGATGAGAAAAAACTTGTGGTCCTTTTCATTTGTAAACAATAATTTTTCTAAGTATATTTTCTATTTTAGCCACAAACTATTGAAGGATAATATTGAATGGATCAGACTATTTAGGGGGAAAATGGAGGTACTTTAATAGGATGTAGGCCTCACTTTTTGCACTAAAGCATTGAATATGGGTGTGGGGAGAATATGATTTCTAAGCACAATCCCTTTTGAATTTGAATTACATTAGAAAGACCCAAATAGAAGAAAGGATGTCAATGCTTGATTTTAAATACTAAAAGGAATTTTTTCTCTTCCATGTGTGAGATGTCTAAATGTAAATGCAAGATTGACTAATTGATTAAGTAAGATGTAAAATGTAAGTCTAGATGTTGAATGTATGTAATCAACCCAATTAAGATATGCCATTATGTTTATGTACTATGAATCGAAATGAATAATAAAATACCCACTATGAAATGTGTATAGGAGATAAGTATAGATATCTATGGCCAAATCCTGAAATTCCATTCATAGATACCTGAATAAGACAAAAACCTAGAGAAACCTAGTGCAAAAATCATTTTTCTGACCAAGGAGCAGAGAATAGGTTGACTAGATGGAAATTATTTTTGAAGGATTCCTTTAATGTCACCATATTATTGATTTACTATAAGCAAGTAGACCTAACTATTTCCAAAAAGTCTCAAGGATTTATTTTTAGATTCATAACCATAAATTTGCCAACCTATTCTTGTGTATAGTAAAACTAGATTTTTGTATTTGGGTGGGGAAGAAATTTCCTTGTTCAAGCCATAGATAGAGGAATCAACCTTGAAATTAAAATGTAAATATATGTAACTAAGAAAAGATAAATGTAAGTATTTACCTTGCTTGCAAAAACCCTTGTCAATAAGGATTTGTCTTGTTGAATATTGTAGATGTTGAATATAACATGAAGGGCATATCTCCACAATTGTAATGGATCAACCAAAACCATATCATCAGGCCATGGATGTAAATGTATGTATCAATGAAAGATAATAAATATAGGTAAATATAGATATCCTCCCTTGATAACCAAAAATATGCTAGATATTGATGAGGAAATGCTCACAAAGGATTCTTGAATGATTTGAAGAAAATTTTCTTTCTTTTTTGAATGCTTGAATCTGTGCCTTGTTTTCTTGATGTCTTGTAGATGTATTTATTGTTTGTGATTTGATATTAAAATGAATTCCCCAAGCCTCTTTTTATAATGGTTTTCAGGCTAGAAAATGAGGTAGGTGATCTCGGGAGAAAAATAAAATAATTGGAAAGTTTGAGACACATCAGGTCATGTGCTCTCAAAACAATAGGGAATAGGCTAACTTGAAAAGGAGTAGGTTAACCTCAAGTCAACCAAGTCCAGAACATATTCATTTGGTTGATATTTTCCATAGCTATCCCACAAGGAGATAAACCTAAGGTCTCAAATAATGCATTGATATAAATGAAAGATATGGTGTAGAATGGAAGAGATAACTAATGTAGCATGAAGTCATCCATAGTTTAGGAAGTTGTTATGGAATGGGTTGTAAATGGTTTTAAGAGATATGAGTATCCATTTTAAGACAATACATTTAGACCCACTTTAGTGGGAGTATGATTTACCTCAAATTCATGTTAAAGTAAATCAAAAGAAAATTTTGATTTTATAATGACTTAAGAGACAAAGAAACCATCAATCCATCAACAATTAATAGATTTGAGAAAATCCTAGATATCATACCAAGTGATCAAGGCTGAAGTACTCTAAGCCATAATTACAATTTGTATTTTCTTACAACATACTTGAGTCTTCATCATATCCATAAATAGTAGTAAAGGAGATGTCATTGATAAGAAAGAAATAGAGTGAAGGAGGTGTGATCAACTCACCAATACGTTTTTTGTTCCTTATTATGAACCACACTAAGGTGATAGGATTGAATGGTATAATGGATGATAACCAATCCAAGGTGATAGGATTGAATGGTAACAACCATGAATACCCCCCTTATCCTTTAGGAGATCCTCCAAAGGAGACCACTTTTTAATTTCAAAGAAAGAAAGGAATCCATTCCTAAAAATAGTCCAAAAGAGAGTATTGGAGCCATCATGAATGAGCTAGGAAAGGGAGTGAACTATAATGTCTCTACTAGATGAGATAAAATTCCAAACCTTAGAGTCCTTAGGAAAGGAGTGTTGATGTAAATAAGTATTTACTTTTTACACTTTACTTAATTTTACTTAGGTCAATGCATTATTTTATTATTTATTAGTTTGACACCTAGGAGTTTGCATACTCTTATGAGTTGTCATGTTGACAACACAGAAGTAAGAAACTCTAATTTAGCACATGGTGTCTACAACACTGGAGTTTGCATAATTAACTGAGTTGTCATTTTGACAACATAGTAGTTTGTACTCTTAATTAAGCACATGGTGTCTACAACATAATTTTATGTAACACACCTTTGTAGGCTTATCCTCTCATCATCACACTAACTCTTATGCTTAATGGAGGATAATCCACACTTGGTGGATATGTGCTTAGTTTTGAGGCTTATCATATTGCTAACTCCTAGACATTCTAGAAGCATTCCAGAGGCCTTTATATATAGGCACTCCTAGTGTGTATGTACATCAATTGAATATCATATTGTTATTCGAATCATATTTTGGTCCATTCTGTGGTTGTGCTTGAGTTCCTTGATCTTGGGTGATCTTGCCCTAAGGAAAATTCATACATGGTATCAGAGCTAGGGAAATTTCTCTTTACATAGCCATTGGAGACCATTTTCTTGCTTCACCTCTTGGAGGACCTTGACTCAAATTTGAAGTATCACAGTCATTGGGAGTGTCTAGAGCCAAAGCGGACCTCACCATTACGTCCAAAATGTCGATTCAGTGAAATTTGACTATAAATTTTCTTACCCTAGGCCATGGTCAAATTTGAGGCAAAACATTTTTGTAAACTGGCACTCAAAGGCCCGATTTGCAAATCCGGTATGATTATTTTTGGGATTTGTATAATCTATTTTTAGATCTATATTATTTTCTCTACAATTTTTGTTAGAAATTATTCTTCCATTTTTAGAGCAATTTTTTGAAATTTTTTTTTAGGCCATCAGGCTTGAAGAGAAATTTTTTTTTTGTAAGAACTAGGTGCCGAAACCCCAGCCCCCACAAGGAATATTCTCTACATATTATTAGAATATTCCTCATATAGTAGCATCGGCTCAACACACTGATGAATAAATCTGGCAATCAAGCTAACCAACCAACATCTTTCCAAATTTCTAATCAAATTTCACACAACCCACCAACGGACTATCTTTGTTTACTACCCGCAACATCTTTATTTTATTCACTTTGAACCCCTTTGTGCAGTGCATGTAGGACAAATATTACATCTCACCAAACTGGTTTCTCGGTGCTATTTGAAACTTCTTCCCATCGGCCCATAGAGATTAAATCCCACACTAATTTTCTAAAACTCTCAATAGTACCAGTGATCATAGAAGGAAACTCTAACCATCTGTAACTTCAAACCTCTGGCATCTATTGTACTCCACCACATGGCCTAATCAGTGTCCACCACATGTAAGCTATAGCCCCAGTCCTCCATATGGTACAATACAACTCAACAATGCCTAATTAGCACCTCACAGGCCACATCAACATCATAGTGAGGAGCCATGTTAGTCCCATTAAGTGCCATGTGGCACCACCACGTAGCTAATCCATACTCCACATTAGATGACACCTCATTCTTTTTTGTACTTTTGTACTGCTAATGTAAGTAGTGATGTCATCTACGACATCACTGGGGGACCCATTTTTTGATGACATCAGCCAATCACTGGTTTAAAATTGATGGTTGTTTGATCATCATTTGTAGGCCAAAATGCACTGCCATGACGACCATTTGGATGTCAAATCTAACATAGCATTTTGCTACACAGACCCCTCTCTAGATTTGGTTTTGATTTGACAGTCCAAATTTGGGAGGACATAACTTAGTCATTCAGACTCCAAAGTAAGTGCAATTTTTTAAATTTTGGGTAGAATTTCCTAAAATTTTTAGTAGTGCTATTATTTTCTAGTTTTGGTGCATGGATTTGTCAAAAATTGCATTTTTTGGTGACTATACCTATCCAATCCTACATTTTGCAACTTCAAATGCTCTATACATGCTCATTTGGACACATTTTCAAGTTCTATTTTTTTGAAAGTGCTTAATTTTTTGTCTACTTTCTAGATCTATAATTAGATTGTAGGGTTGTGTGGACAGAAATATCACTTTCAAAATTATGTCCTCTTTTGCATAGTATTGCTTTGATTACTCTTCAAAATTGTTGTACATCTGAGCTACAATTCTTAGTACTAGATTTGAACCTCAAAAGGCAGTTGTAAATAGAAAAATTATAAGTCCACTTTTTTCCATTTTGACAAGTGGCCTATTGTACATGCACTACATATAAAATGCTAAATGCATCATTTTTGGGGGGGTTCTTTGATTGAGTGAAGGAGGGGTGGGGGGGGGGTTTGTCTTGTGTTATTGTATCTCTCTTTCTCTCTCTTGAATTCTTTTAATTTTCTACATCATGGGTTCACCTAAAACTCCACTTCTAACTTCACACAATTATACTGCATGGAAAAATATTCTATGGAGTAGATTAATGGAAAAAGGTTTAAATCTATATGTTGATCATACAATTACCAAACCCACTGATGCTACAACAATAATGGACTTGCAAATTAAAGACAATCAGGCTTTAGGAATTATTCAAAGTTGTGTTCATAGAGATCTCTTCTTCCACATTTCCAGCTTTAAGGAAGCCAAGGCTGCTTGGGACAAACTTGAAGGGTTTTATGGTAAGGTGGATGAGGAAAAGGGATTCCAAATTGAGGATGATCTACTTCTATTGGATCCTAAGAATTTTGACACAATTCAAGACTATATTAACAAAGCCAATGAATTGAGAGCACTACTTAAGGATTATGGTAATAACATAAAGGATGCTAGATTGATTCATCACATCTTGAAGAGGCTACCTTCAAAGTATGCATATATTGTTTTGAGTTACAAAACTCATAGGTTGACCATGGGAAGTGCCTTCACTAAGCCTTCATTTGATGAATTTGCAGAAATGTTGATGTTGGAACAATCCAAGTTGATAGATATGAGAATTCTCAAGTCATCAAAGACCAAAGCATTGGTGGCTACCAATGAGAACCAATCAAATCAAAGTGGAAAAAGTTCTACCAATAGCAAGTAAAAGAGTGGAAGCAAAAATCACAATTAGAGACACAATAATCTTCCTCACAACAAGGAAATTCTTCTTCCAACAAGGAGGGAAACAATGATAAGAAGGACAAACTATTTTGTGCATATTGCAAGAAACTAAATCATGATGAGAATCATTGCAAGACTAAGAGAATCAATGAGTTGGAAAACTTACTTAGGAAGAACAAAATCAATGTTTCGAATGCTTCCAAGGATTCAACTCCACCCACTTCAAAGGGAAAAGGGCAAGCACTTATGGTTGGTTCAAGTTCTTTAGGGGAATGGATTCTTGACTCAGGTGTCTCACATCATATGGGTTCTTCAAAAGGAGACTTTTCTTCATTAAAGCAGTCTAAGGTACCTCACATCTTTGTAGGGGATGATACAAAAATGGAAGTTGAAGGAAAAGGACAAGTTGAGATAGAAAATGGAGAGTTCAAAGAAGTTCTCTATGTTCCCAACCTTAGCTCAAATATCCTTTCAATCTACCAAATCACTCACTATGGAGATGGTAATAAAGTTGAGTTCCTTCCTGATTCAGTAATGGTGCACAATCTTAAAGATGATTAATTAGTTGCAGTGGGTAAAGTCAATCATGAAAAAAGACTTTATTCCTTCTCCCACTTTGTGCCTAAGTCTCCTTCACATGCCTTGTTGACACAATCTCATTCACAAAGAAAATTATGCATGAATGGTATGGACATCTTGCCTTCCGCTATCTTCATCAACTTAGCTCAAACAATATGGTCAAAGGTCTACCTACAATCAACTTTTCTAAAGGTGAATGTTCAACTTGCTCAATGGATATGCATCTAGAAAAGAAGATTGATAAAGAGAAGTCTTTGAGAGCATCAGTTGTTCTTGAGTTGGTTCACATAGTTCTAGCAGGTCCTTTTTTAGTAACATTAGTTAGCAAGGGTCACTAGATCCTCACTTTCATTGATGACTTTTCATGCTACAAATGGGTCTTCTTTCTTGATCATAAGAATGAAGTTTTTGATAAGTTTCTAGCCTTCAAGAGTCATGTTGAAAAGAAATCAAGGAAAGCCATCAAGGTTCTTCATATGGACAATGAAAGTAAATATGTGAAATCAAGACTTAGAGACTTTTGTGAACTTGACGTTATTGATCTTCATAATCTAGAAGCATTTAGTCTGCAAAAGATAACTGTTGTAGCAATGAGGATTATAACTCTTAAGTCTATGGTAAGTTGCATGATTCAAGCTAAGTCTCTTGATCCATCACTTGAAGTCAAAGCTATAAGCAGTGCCAATCACATACGTAACAAGTCTCCTCATAATGTCTTAGATGGAAAAAATCCTTTTGAGGCATGGTGCGGTAGAAAACCAATTGTGAAACACTTCAAAGTTTTTGGTTATCCAACATGGGCACACATATCTTCAAGGGAATGCAAGGCACCACCACCAAGGCCTTAGACTTTCATTGGATATGAAGACAGTGTTAAGGCATATAGACTTATGGATCACAAGACTCATGAGACTTTCATAGAGAGGAATGTTCACTTTGAGGAAAGTTCACCAAGCTTATCATCTAATCCTCTCTGTACTTCAAACATAGTGGAAACTAATAGTGATAGGGGTGATAGTGATTCAACAAATTCAAATATGTGGGATCCTATTGACAGATGCAAAACAAGGTCATAGTATCAGCATATTCCACATGCATACATTGCAACAGTGATAGGTCCATGAAATTCAGCACTGTTGGTAACACACTTGTCTTCCAGTTCTAGCATCAGGGGATGACTTCTTGATAGACATTTCAGGTTTGTTTCTAGAGTCATACATAGCAGATTTGGGAGACATCATTGATGATATACATCTTCTATTTGATGAAGAAGATCCTTCTTCAGTTGTTGTGAGGGCTCACTCTGACCCTACTATCCATTCTCTACATGATTAGTCTTTCCAAGTTGATATGATTGTGGATCCTTATGTACAACAGCTATAGGAGGTCTCTTTTCACTTGAGGAGACAAATGGTTCTTTGGGATATGTTCTACATCCATCCTTGCTAGATCTGCACTTGTTCTTTTCAGTAGTATTGGAAGGGGCAACCATCAGTATCGACACAGGGACAGTTGAGTAGGTTTCAAAGACATCATCCATCATCAGGATTCTTTCTACACATTTGGAAAGCATCTCATATGTACCTATGACATTATTTCTTCCAAAGGGGATGAACATTATTCAACAGTCATGGATCAGCTTCTACATTGGAACAACTATCACTGATCAACATTCTACATTGGGGGATGGGGCTACCTTGTCTTCTTTCTTCATCTCTCTTATGGGGGGGACATTTTCCTTTTTTAGGATTGTGTTCTTCTCATACTTCTCTATTGTATATACATGATGTATGTCGTAATGGGGTGGTCTTAATTACTCCATCCATCCATGCATCTTGTTTTTTCATCTCTTTTTGTGGGGGAGGGTTTTTCCCATCAGGCTTTCCCTCTTTCTCCATTTTATGAGAGATTTCATTGCATTTTGTACATGGGAACCTAACATGGCCTAGTAGTCGGGACCCATCTTGAATTTTTATCCTATTTTTTTTGTGAGCTTAAGTGCATTCCCCTAAGTTGCACTTAAGGGGGGGTGTTGGTGTAAATAAGTATTTACTTATTACACTTAGGCTTACTTAGGTCAATGCATTATTTTATTATTTATTAGTTTGACACCTAGGAGTTTGCTTACTCTTATGAGTTTTCTTGTTGATAACAATGAAGTAAGCAACTCTAATTCAGCACATGGTGTTTAAAACACTAGAGTTTGCATAATTAACTGAGTTGTCATGTTGACAACATAGTAGTTCACACTCTTAATTAAGCACATGGTGTCTACAACATAAGTTTATGTGACACACCTTTGTAGGCTTATCCTCTCATCATCACACTAACTCTTGCGCTTAACGAAGAATAATCCACACTTGGTGGACATGTGCTTAGTTGTGAGGCTTATCATATTGCTAACTCCTAGACATTATAGAAGCATTCCAAAGGTCTTTATATACAAGCACTCCTAGTGTGTATGTACATCAATTGGATATCATATTGTTATTTGGATCATACTTTGGTCCATTCTATGCTTGTGCTTGAGTTCCTTGATGTTGGTGAACTTGCCTACCTCAGGGACTCCTCAGAAGTAGCCAAGTGATGCAATGCCATTGCAAATCTCTACACCAAGCTCAAGCTCTGCTAAGGTTACAAGGGTACTTCTCTATGGAGACCCTACATTAGATGAAGAAATAATCATACCAATCTATGACTCAAGGAAAATGAACCTGCAACAGATATATGAAGTGCAAGAGGCACTAGAAAAGAGGAAAAGACAAGAGATACTCAGAAATGAGTATAAGCAGAAGCAAGCATTGGTAGAAATAAAAGAAATATTTCTTGATGCATTTAGCTTGTAGATACCTAATGAAACCAAGTCCATATTGGAACAACTGACAGATATTGTAGAACAGGCGACTGATGAAGACCGGGAAACCAATGTGAAACTCATGGAATGGTCTGAGAAGAAATTTCAAGGAAAAGTTAATGAAAAAATATCTAGTGAAATAGCGCTTTCACAGGTTGAATTGGCAAAAAAGATTGAAAAAATGAAAAAGGTACTTGAAAATGTTTTCTCATTGTACAAAAAGTTGTGTGATTTCTCATACTTCACACAGGAAACAAGCTAAAGGATACCGAGCTTGGAGATAAATCTAAAGATTTCCACCACACAGCTACCGAATGATCCAGCTCAGAGTGAGACACATTTTTCCAAAATGCTTCACACACAAAAAGAATTAGCTATGTTGACAACAAAAGAGGCCAATATCAAGGCCAAACTTATGCAACTTTAGTCTTCCATAACCCCAAATCTGGAAGTACTCCATAAAGAACAAGCCTATGTAGAGAAAGTTCTAAAGAAAGATCCTAATCTTTCTACTTTGGAAGGGCTTGTTCATCTTGCAATAGAGATAGCTATCCAGCATAAATCATTGGAAATTGCTATGGATAATTGGAATGCATTTCTCAAGATGATTATGGAGGTCAATAAAACATTTTTGGTAAAATATGGTCTTAATCTTTAGAACCCTTTGACATAAGTGTCAAAAAGGGGGAGAAATAATTAAGAAGGAGATATAATGTTTTGGGGGAAATGAAAATAAGAATGGAAGGTAACAAGGTACATAGATACAGAAACAAAGGCAAAGAGTATCATGAGACACATACATCATAAGAATTTTGGTTACAGGAATAGAAATGGCACATCGGCTCAAGGGGAATTACAATTTTTTTTAGGTATATGTGTGTGTGTGTGTGTGTGTGTGTGTGTGTGTGTGTGTGTAGTTTTCATAGAATTTTGAGAAGTTTTGAAGTTTTGAATATATGCCGAACTGTATGCATATTTTACTTGAAGAGATTAGACTTTGATATACTGCTAAGTATTTTTGACACTCATGTCAAAGGGGGAGATTGTTGAATCTAAGACTAGGTTTTGACTACTTTTGTGTCAACACACTTAAGATGTTTACTAAGTTCATGCCGAGCTAGTAACACATGCCAAGTAAAATATGTATAGATGTCGAGTAAACAGTTGATGCTAAGTAAGTTCAAGTGTCGAGCCAAAAAAAACTACAATAGGTGTCGAGTAAACTTCATGTACCAAGCAATCTTCAGGTGCCGAGTGAAGATCAAGTGCTGAGAAAAGTATAGATGCTGAGTCACTATAGAAGCCAAGTGGAAAAAAATTTCTATATGAGCTGAGTGAGCTAGTTTTTCTATATGAGCTGAGCATCAAAGGTAACAAGTGCCGAGTAACACAGATTGGACATAGTTGTTTGTAATTGCACAAACACCTATATAAACCATTTTTGAGCTGAAATAAAAGAATCTCGAAGGATATTAAAGATAAGAATGAATCTTTTGCATTACCTAAACAATCAACATGCATCCAATAAGAAAAAGGAGAAGGCATGAAACCAATAAGAAAAGTGCATGAATTGAGTGGAAAATAAAGATTTAATATGGATTGTAGATTCATACCTAACCCTAAGTCTTTGAAATCTTTAAAAGGAAGACAAAACCCCATTGTATGCATGAATGAGAGAAGTCTACGGGTGAACTGTAGAAAAATTTAGAGGGAAGTGTGAAAAGACTTAGAAGAATAGAGTAGCATTGCAGTATTCAGTTGATGAAGAACAAAGTATCAAAACCACGAAGAGTGACATATTAGATCAAGCAAGGATCAGTTTAGTCAGAGCAAAACAAGGATCTGGGATCAACAATTGGAGATTGCAAAGCTATCAGGTCAAAGACTTTCTAATACTCTCTAGCAATTGTATTAGATAATGGAAATCCTATGGACTTAGGTTGGCCTAGCAGCCATTTGTAAATCCTCTAATAGGGTGGCATTCCAAGTGAATGTATAGAAGTCCTTTAACCAGGCCTACTTTTAGCAGGGTAGTGAAATCCTTTAACCAAGTCACTTTTGATAGAGTGTAAAAGTCTTTAATAGGACAAACCTTTCATAGGGAAAACCATTGGAAGTGGTCAAACATTGTAACCTTGAATAGTTACACATTGTTGTAGTGATATTTTGTGAGTGACATCCCCACCCTAGTTTTACCTTCTCATTTTGGAGGGTTTCTGGGTTACCAAATTTGTGTGTTGTATATTCTCATGCACGTTTTTATTTTTAAGTTCATTAGATAGATTGGATGCATGTGAATAGTTTTAGAAATTTGAAGAGGTTAAAGTTAGTTACTTCTGATTCACCCCCTCCCCTCCAAAAAGTAAATCTTCGCACTTGTTAATTCCAACATAATTTACATAATACATACTAACAATTGGATTGATTTTACTTATTGAAAAATAAGATTATTATTGTTATTTTATTGATTAATCCTTTTACTATTTTAGAACTACACAAAATTCTACATTTTTATCAAACAAAATTAAAGCCTACACCATGTTAGGTACTAGTTTGATAATTTCATTTAACTATACGTGACAAATGTATTTAACAAGTCACACCATTCCCACTAACACTTATATTTGATTCAAAAGAAGGAAAATATTACTTTGACATCTATGAAAAAATACCTAGTAGCTTTGTAAGCTAACATGTGAACCCAGAACTCCTAAATGGTAAGTTTGATTTTAAAATTTCGTTCCCTACATCTTCTTATATGAGATAACAACTTATAGCTAAGATTCTAGCTTTCTAGATATTCAAGATCTCGTGTATAGACCATGGAATGGTAACTGATAAAAAATGACATTTGAAAAGTGTCCTCACTCAAAAATGTCATTACTTATGGTCAAATATTCGATCAATCTTAATGAAATATTCCTATAGTAGTATGCAAGCGGTCAATCACCAACCAAAAAGACTTTAAAAATGGTCAACTATTAGTACATGTGTTTTTTGTTTTTGAAATATCCATGTATGAGTCACCAACCCAAAATGCTTTGAAAAATAGCATACTATTAATGCATGTGGTATCAATTATTATTTATTTATTCTTTTTATTGATTTAAAAACCCACGCCATTCATGCTACCTCACTAATTACCTCGTGAAAAATACACATGCTAACTAGCACAATCAAAGTCCAAATCATGCGAGGCACGAATTTGAGACTGTTTTTTGGTCCATTGAGAAGTGAGACTAACTATTGGTGTTATAAATAGGTGCTCTTATCCCCGCTTTATTCCACCAATAAGCAACGATCTCAGATATACCCTTGCCATGGATTCTACAATTTCTAGCCAAGAAAGTAGTTTCTTATCTCAGCTAAAATTGTATGACATCATACTCGGCCTATCTAAGTCCATGGCTCTCAGAGCTGCTGTATTGTTGAATATTCCTGACATAATTTCTTCCCATGATGACTCCTCTCCATCCCTAGAAGATATTGCTGCCCATATTTCAGCCTCCACCGAAAGCCCACCTTGCATAGAATATCTCTTTCGCCTCCTGAGATTTCTAGCAGCCCACCAAGTCTTTACTGAGATCCCCCACGAGGACGACTTCAGGCAAACTAGATATGGTCTCACTGGCCTTTCTAAATTGCTTGTTAAGGAGAATAGCAACTATGTTCCATTGTTGTTGGGATCCATCAACCATATTACCACTCCGGGATGGCTGCATTTGCATGAGTCTGTGTTAGAAGGCACCTGCGCCTTTGGAAAGGCTTTTCATGGTATGAGTGTTTGGGACTACACTAGAGACATCCCTGAAGCGAACAGGACGTTTGCCGAGGCCATGTCTTGTGACACTCGTGCTGTCATGGGTAATGTTGTCAAGATATATGAGGAGGGTTTTAAGAAAATAAATTCTTTGGTTGATTTTGGGGGAGGTGTGGACTCTGCATTGTCCATTATTGTGGAGCATTACAAAGACATTAGGGGGATTAATTTTGATCTGCCTCATGTTATCTCTTCTGCACTTCCTATTGCTGGTAAGATTGACTTGACTTTAGTTCATTGATTTGATTATTGAAAGGCTTTTTAATAGTGCACACGTCTTATTGTTAAGAATAACTTTATATAATCAACTTTAAGACATGTTTTTAACATGGGAAAAATTTATGGATGCATATAAAAATTTCTTTATTTTTTCTTTTATGTTTAATATCAATTCATACATGTAAATAATAATAATAATAGTATATAAAATATATCTAAATTTTTGTATACTAGTTTTAATTTGAGAAATAAAAATTATTTAATCTTGTTAATAATACAATTGTTATAATTGTTTTTATATGAAATTTGTGATATTTAAAATTTCATAATAAATTGTATTTTTATTTAAGAGCTACTTAATCATATGAAGATAAGCATTATTTTATGAGCTAATCATTGATATAATATTTTATACATCATAGCATTTTGACAGTGAAATATGGTCTAGTTTTTGAGATTGTAGGAGTAGAGCACATCAGTGGCAACATGTTTGAGCATATTCCACCCGCTGATGCTATTTTTATGAAGGTATATAATCTTATATAATCTTATGTAACATTTGTATAAAATTTATAGTATTTGACTAACAATTTAGTTTGAATTGGAAATCTCATTGCAGTGGATTTTGCATGATTGGGATGATGATGATTGTGTAAGAGTGTTGAAAACATGTTATGAGGCCATACCAGAAAATGGAAAAGTTATAATTGTGGATGCCCTTCTTGTTGAAGGGATTAATGATGAAGCTAATGAAGAAAAATATCTCAGAGGAGTAGGATTGGCATTTGATATGGGAATGATGGTATATAGTAATGGGGAAAGGAGGGATCTGAAAGAGAATTCAAACAAATTTTTAGCAAAGTAGGTTTCAAAAGCTACAACATCTTCAACTTACCATCCATTCAAACGATTATTGAGATTTCCAAATTCTAGGTTAATAACTTTCTATATTAGATCTATATGTAATGTATTGGATGATCCACACATGTTTTAGATACATTTTTATAATTATTATATAAATAAACTACCATCATCACTCAAAGGAAGGATGCTTGCTTCATTAATTTGAGGGGAGGGAAATCGAGTAGTTCCTAGACCTTTTTGGATGGATTTAGTTTCAAGAAACTTCTAGCAAGTTGATCTTTTGTAGTTCTTTGTCTTTCTAAATTGTGGTGTGAGCATTGGGGGACGTTTCTAGCCCATTGGCTATTTATTGTATGGTGGATATATATAGTCATATTTTTTTACTGTAGTCATGTTTGGTGGTTTTAATTATAATTAAAATTGCACGATTTCTATTAAACAAAGCCTAATAGCACAATATTGTGTTTTATTTAGTTTCTTTTATGTTATTATTTTTTAAAAATCACTTGTGTCAAATTAATTGATAGTAATTTAATGATGATGTGATGTGATCACTTGTTAATAATACATTAGTTTTATATTTGATAATATATATTTTATTTTTTTAAAAAATTAACAAGCCACTAAATATTATTAATGAAACATAGACTATACACAATTTCACATACACTTTTTCTTTACAATTTTTTGCTGATTTTTTTTTGATTGATAATAAGATCCTTGTATTAATATCATGGGATCAAAAGTTACATGCTTTGGGTCACCATAAGGGTTCCATACAAAATTGGCCATAACCAAGCCCCACCCATCCAAAAAAAAAAAACCACCATCAGCTATGAGAGCATACAATTGTATATATGCTAAAGGGTTACAAAAATAGCCACCAATAGAAACATGTGGTCCAACAAAAAGAGCCATACACAATCCACAAAACTACCCACCATCCTAAATGAAGTAGGCCCCAAGAACATACTAAGATAACCATTTGGTAGCATATTCCCTTGTAAAATTATGAAATCTTTCCCTTGCAATATGACCTCCAGAACATCCACAACCACACCTACACTTTCCACATTACACCACATCACAATTAGGAATTAGGGAGATGTTAATGCCCAATGCAGTACAAGGTAGGTGTATAACCAAAGGCGATGACCTAGCCACCAACAAATAACCACACAACACAATATAAAAAATAACAGAAATTAGATTTAGGTCCAAAACAATGGCAATTCTCATAATATAATCATAAGAATTACACCCAACATGCCTGAATATTGTTAGAATATGAAAAGATTGATAACCCATAAAACTAGTGCAAAGAATAAATATCTAAATTGTGAATGCAAATGATACAAAATCAAAATAACAACACAGAGTTAGTCTCCAAGAGAGTAATGCAAATGCTAGAAGCAAAATAGCATTAAGAGGATGCTAAAAATAAGAGATTTGCAAATACAAGCTAGGTAGCATGCTTATATAGGCTAGGAAGAGGGAGGAGGTGGCAACACCAACCAATGAGGAGCAACCATCTATTGGACTAAACATAGCAAAGTATCTTCCCAAGATAGCTAATGGATGCTCACATGTAGGAAGGTGACACCTCACAACCATTCACCTAATAAGACATGCTTTATTAACCTAAGCGAGATTATTAAAAGTGTAGGAAAAATTTAGCAAAATAAGAAAAATAAAAAAATAGACTAACACCCCCCCATAAGCGAAGCTTAGGTGGATGTAGAAATGGGTCCCGAAAAGTCAAGCCTGATGAGGTACCCATGTACATAAAATTCCCCCAAAAGAGAGAGAAAAGAGACTCCCCAAAGAAAATTAGGACTCCAAGTGAGAGGAAGAGGCCCCTCCAAAAGATGAAGCATCCCACACCCCTAGAAAAGCTTGCAAATTTTGTTCGATAGATCCACTTACATCAAACAAGTTTTCTTCCCTTAGGAAAAGGGACAAGATCCCAAATGTAGTTCCTCATCAAGGAACTATACTCTTCCTGCATAGCTGTATCCCACTCAAAAATACCAGAAGCCTCATGAAAGTATTGTGGATTTGAGGCATTAGCAATGAAGATATGCAGAGCATCCTAGAATTGTGAATGAGTCTGCTTGGTGTTTGATGGATCCCCAACCCAATCACCTACAAATTGTAAGGTCTGTCTAGCCCAAAGTGGACTAGAAGATGGAGAATCTAGAGGAGAATCATCAACCTGTGAATGATGACTAGGAGAGGAAGGAGGCGAGTCCTCTGAATCACTCTTTGCATCAAAAGTGGAGGTAGGAAGACTGCTCAAGTGAATCTGACCCATCAGAAGATCGATCATGTATTCCAAGTGACTCCAATGTCAAAGTAGAAGGCAGCCCTGTGACCATGCTTAGCTGGTTAAGCTGATGCAAGTAGTGGAAGTTAAGATGGCCAAACCGCTCATGCCATAATCTGCTCACATCATTAGAGTGAGTGAGCAAAACAGTCAAAGGAGGATCAGGAACAAAGTGAGAAAACATATAGAGTCATGAATGATGATCTGCTCTCCCAACTGCAACTGTAGAATCATTGTGCAACTCATGTATCTCCACTAAATCAGGAGTGAACTCAACCCGCTTGCCTAAACCTATGTGAGTGATCTGGTATACTGATAAGAGATTAGTTGACAATGAGGGTACATAAGGGACATCATGGAATGTGCCATCCCCCACATCAATAGACCCTCTCCCACACACCTCAACAAGAGTGTTATCACCCATCAAAATAGAAGGCATAGTACATGGCTCCAAGGATGCAAGTTCTTCCTTAGATGAAGCCATGTGGTGTGAAGCACCCGAATCAAGAACCCAAGTGGATGGTGAGGAAGCAACTACAAAAAGTGCCTTGCCCTTTCCTTTCCCCTTGCTATTTTCTTTTTCCTTGTTAGACCCTTCATTAGAACTTTGTTTGATAGACTCAGGAACACTGATATTATTCTTCTCAAGAATGTATGTCAAGTGATCAAGTTGTTTCTGCAAACATTTATGTTCATCATGACCAAGTCTTTTACAATAGACACATTTGACCTTTTCTTTCTTAGGCTTATCGCCCTTGGGAGATGGTGTATCAATAGTTGCTTTTGAAGAAATTGGTATTTGATCCTTCTTCTCCTTGCTATTCTTTTGTTTCTTGTCCTTACTATTGTTGTTACTACTTTGTCCTTGTTGTTCTTTCGTGCCTTGGTTGACAGCCAAGGCATGTGGCTTAGAGGACATAAGAGTGCCCATCTAGATTAGCTTGTCCTGTTCTCGAGTGAGATTGACAAAAAAATCATCTAAAGATGGCATGGTGAATTGAGTACCAAGTGCACCTTTAGTAGCATAGAAGGTAGAGACAAACACAGAATATTCTGAACTTAGCTTAGAGAGAATACTAAGAATCAGTTGTTCATCTTTCTTTTCAATTCCACATTGTTTTAATTGTAGCTTTAGTGATTTTAATTTGGTGAAGAAATCTTGGATTGTGTTGAAATTTCTAGGACTTAAACTAATTAATTCATTTTTCAACATATGACCCCTCATTGAATCTTGTGTGCCAAATAGTGTTTCTAGCTTTGTCCATACTTCATTTGGTGTATCCCAAGACTCAATGTGAAATAGCAAGTCAGGAGAAACAAACAAACACAATGTTCCATATGCCTCATCACATTTGTTAAACCACTTAGGCTTATCTTCATCTTTAGCAGGTTCAGTTTCAAGTCCCATAGTTATCCTATTTAATCTAGCTTTCCTTAAGTGAATTGTCATGTGTGATTTCCACTCAAAGTAATTGTATGGAGTTAGGATGGGCATATTTGTTTGATCCATGATGAAGAAATGCAGAGAAGAAATGCTAAAAAGAAGAGAACCCAACCACGACAATGCCCCCCCCTTTTTACTCAATCAAAGAACCCCCCCAAAGAAATATGATTTGGCACTTTATTTTAGTGCATTTACAACTACCACTAGAAATAAATACTTAGTGATCTTGATCTCAATGCATTACAAACCCTCATGAAGAGCATATGTTGAAAGTGAAACTTAGGCATAATAATCAAGGAAACAAATAGCACCACTATCATCTACTCAAAAAATCATGCACTTTCAAAAAAAGAATTGCTTTGATACGAGGTCGTATGAGAAAGTTATGATCCTCCGAAGTTTCCAAAATGAGAATTGTGCATAGTTATAGCCAAGAATCTGCAATTTATGAAAAATTTATGCATAAAAATAAATAAAAAACTCTACTAGTGGATAGAGCACAAAAAATAAGCCAAGGTCATAACAAGAATCATCAAAATCAGAGTTCGAATGAGCAAGAACGAGACATTTGAGAAATGTGTTCAAATTTGCGACTGCCAATGGAGAGGGGTACGACTATAGATTTCCACACTCGATCGTGCAAAATATATAGATTGCATGCAAAATCTAAAAGATACCCAGATGGTTTTTCAGGGCTGCAAACAAAACTCAAAAAGCATTTTTCTTGTTGATGTACAGAAGATGTTGCTATAGTGTAAATCAAACGCCTTTAATAGTAAAAAATGGCTCCAAAAATCAAGAAATGACCCCAGCAACCAAAATATGACATGAAAATGTTGGATCAGCTTCCTAAGTCCATCAATGGCATGCTGGAACTTGCAATACTGATTGAAAACTCCAAATATGCAAGTTGGTTGTCAGATTTGAGATTGAAACCCCAGAGAAAAACTGTTTTTGTCAAAAATTTTCTAATTCTCATGATCATCCAAAGATGCAAGAGAAGAGCATACTTTATTTTTCAAAAAACTACAATAAAATTTATTAGCCCCCCCCAAATCTTTCAAATAAGGAAACTAAAATCTACTCTTGCACATAGAAAAGCTCTGATACCATGTTAGAATCTGAAAAGATTGATAACCCAGAAACTAGTGCAAAGAATAAATATCTAAACTGTGAATGCAAATAATGAAAAATCAAAATAGCAACACAGAGTTAGTCTCCAAGAGAGTAATGTAAATGCTATAAGCAAAATAGCATTAAGAGGATGCTAAAAATAATAGATTTGCAAATACAAGCTAGGTAGCATGCTTATATAGGCTAGGAAGAGGGAGGAGGTGGCAACACCAACCAATGAGGAGCAACCATCTATTGGACTAAAGATAGCAAAGTATCTTCCCAAGATAGTTAATGAATGCTCACATGTAGGAAGGTGACACCTCACAACCATTCACCTAATAAGACATGCTTTATTAACCTAAGCGAGATTATTAAAAGTGTAGAAAAAACCTAGCAAAATAGGAAAAATAAAAAACTACACTAAAAACTATAAGGCCTTCAGGGTTATGTCCAAATACACAAAAAATTACAATAATAGTTTTGCAAGACCTTACAAGATCCAAAATACCTAGCTATCCAAACACACAAGTTGGTACAAACCCCAAGAAGAATCTAAACTTGTGCTTGCAAGCCACTAGGCAACCTTCTTGTTTCCCAAGCCCACACTTAGCTACTAGCACTACTAAACTTAGTTCTTCTCAGCTACTCCATGCTGAATTGAATGACTCAAAACATCACAAGACCCTTTACTTACTAAAACAATCCACAAGTTAGCCTAGCAAGTTACATTAAATAAACACTCACATTAAATACACACTCAAGCCACAAGTTGGCCTGACAGACTTAAATAGTAAATACTTAGGATAAGTCCTAAGTTTACAAAGCACAACTAAGTCATAAAACCAAATAAGAATACACAATCTTAGACAATGGTCTGTGTACCATCCAACGATCAAAATCCAAGAGCATGTATAAGCAAAATCCCATAGATTGAAGATCATAGAAACAACCTCCAAGGTCTATCAAAAATTTAGGAACATGCTACCAGCAACCATAAAAAAGGATCTAACTCTAATAAGATCACTCCAATAACTATGCACACATAGGAAAAGTTCCACCAACATATCTCAAACATAACCCTAATTGTGTGAAACATAAGTCCACAAATTTGAGCTCAATGCTCCTACATATAGGATTGTTGAATACCCCAGGATGCTCCTACATCAATGCCCTCTCAAAAAAACTTCCCAAATAGACTTTGAAGACCCAAGGGCTCTAGGAAAACATGCCCTAGAGATAAAGGCTCATCGACACTATCCCCCACAGTGAAGGAATGCACAAAATGATCAGTGATTCCACAACTAGTCACCCACATTATTTTTCACAGGGGGTTTCCTACAAATCATGGGCCACCCATCCTCGCTGATGGGGGTAGTCAATCTCTGAGGGGTCACTTTCCTACATTGTAACACACTTTCACCAAGCAAAGAAATTGTTCTTTTAAATAGAGAGCATAGATTCGCGGTGATGGCCTACATGCAAGTGCTTGATCAGCCAATTTGAGGGCATGATCCATTCATCATTTTTGATTTTCTAATTGCTTCTTCAAATCTATGATCTCTTCACCTTGGGATGCTATTACTTTCTTCATCTTTTTCCTCTCCTCTTCCCATAAGGCCTTCCCATTATGACAATTGGAAAAAGTGTTTCTGCAGGGTAATAGAATCACTATCCTCTTCATGATTTTTTTTCCTCTTTCTCTTTTCCCTCCATAAATGTTGTACAAAATTAATAAGCCAAGTTTATTTATAGGGAACCAAGGTAGTGTTTGGATAAACTTGCTTAGGAACTATTTCATCTTTACTACTTGAAGTACCTAGTTGGCCTGCTGGGTTATCATTTGGATTTTCATTGACTTCGACCCTACATTCCTCATTAGGGTTTTTAGGAATGTTTTTAGTTTTAGGATGAGGAGGAGAGTGATTAGGAACAATTTTTATATGAGATTCTTTAGTAGATAGCTTGGACGAAGTGGATTCTTTAGAAATTTTCCCTCTCATTCTAAGGCTTCTTCTTACATGGGTTTCTTTTGGTATCACAACCTTTTGGTTACTTCTTCCTTTTGGTGTCTCTGTCATAAGAGTAACTGCTACAAGACCCATCTTAGTTCTCTTTTGCCTCATGATTGTAGGGTTTGGCTTTTCTTTTACTAGAGCATAGATCTCTTCTTGCAATTTCCATTTTCTCTTTGCTTGGCTAGAGGTAGGTTTCTGGGTTTCCTGAATAGGTAAAGGCACAATTTGTTGCACATTTTCTTGTACATTGCCTTGCAAATTTTTGGCTTTAGCCTCTTGAGTGCTTTGCTTAGTAGGTTCATTAGTGGGAACTACATTCTCCTCACTAGGCAGTTCATTAAGGGTAGCTTGGGTTGTAAGGTTTTAGCTTGGAAAAATTCTGCCCATGACATGGGAGAAACATCCCTAAGTGGTTTCTCTATGAGTAATTTAATTAGGGCATGATGGGTGAAAAAATTGTCCTTTCCCTTTTGGGTTTCTTCAGCACTAATACACAACATATTGTACAAGAAATTAAGAACATTTACTGGATGATTATGCCTTATACAACTAAGCAATTTAAAATAATGTGCATGTAAATATGAAAATCTCCCTTCACATGTGAGTTACCTAATAATGTGCACGGCTAGCTCATTGTATGGTAGTAGAAGAGATATTCTTTTGCAACCTTTCTTGGTAATATCCATCTGAGGATCAGTTGGTATGAAAAATTGAGCTCTGGCTGATCTTGCATCATGTGTATTGGAATAATGTTCTCCCATTTCCGGTAACCTAGTTACTTTTGCTATATGCTCTTCTATAGTAATCATTGTTAAACCCCACATGAAAGCTTCTCCCTCATCGAACATCCTTGTGAATTCTATGCCTACTTCTTCATAAAATGATGTTAAACTTAAGAAATGCCCTAACTAGCCACATGCATTAAATCTCCTTACTACCTCTACATTTGAGAGAAAAATGGTATGCTCCACTGGTTCTTGTCGTTGCAATTGTCCACCCTATTCTGCTTAACACTTTCACTATCTACACTACTTGCAATATTTCCCCCTTATGCATTCAGGCTTCTTTTGTTGTTTTACAGACCCATTTTCACATTTCATTTGATAGGTAATTAATGTCATAACAATTTTTTATGAGCAATAATATGGCTTTAATAAGAGTAAATCATGGATGTGTGTGAAAATTGTCTGAAAATGGGATTCAGATCACTTAAAATTTAAATACAAGTCATATCACAACTTGAAAATAAAATCATTCAAAAATAAGGGGTAGCACACCTAGACACTTGTGTACTTATGCCAATTGAATTCCATCAATGAAGGAAATATGATGATTTGGAAAAATCTTTACGAATAAATAGGAATGTCATTGGGTTTTAGTAACCTTCCTTGCCCCCTATGAAATATGGACAAGTGTCCACATTTGTTAGACTTAGTACGAGGTATGGAACTAACATAACACCACCATAAAATAAAGAATGTAGTATTAGATATAATTACTAAAATCTATGTACTATAAATGAATAATAAAATGAAAATCTTATACTTGTTAATTGATCATTGCACATACCAAAATGTGGTGGAAGTTACATCAATAGTGACAACATTCATCAGCAAACTTGCGATGTTTATTGAAAGCATTAGAAAGTGATGACGTGGAAGGTGGGTGGGTGGAAGGTAAAGAAATGAGATGAGATGGGAAAGTGAATGGAGAAATTTGGAACTTTATGTGGGCATAAAGTTTTTATTATGAGCATGCATAAAGAATTTAGTGTTGAAGAGTAGCAGATAGAAGGTTAACACCTTTGGCTGTAGGAAGAGTTACCTGGTTTGTATTTGAATTTGGCCACTAGAACTACTGCAAGAAGTCCTCTTTTGTTTGGGGCAGTTTATATAACTTGAATTTGTGACCATTGACTAATAATTTCAAAGACATTGAATCAATGGTAGTTAATTGAACAAATCCATTGTCAAAGACATGATTAATTTTGTATGGACCCAGCCATCTTGTCTGTAGTTGTCTGACATATCTTTAAATCTGGAATCATATAGTAGTGCCCAGTCACCAACTTGAAATTATTTATTGATAATGTGGGAATCATGCCATTTCTTTATTTATTTTTGTACAATGTCAGTGCACTCTAGAGCAGCTTTGTGCATTTCATCCAAAGAATGAAGGTGTAGAAGACGTTCTCTCTATGCTACAGGAAGTTCAATGTCCAACTCCAATGCAGTTCTTAAAGTTTTATGTTCAAATTCAATAGGGAGAATTACTACTTTATCATATATGAGATCAAATGGTGTGAATCCTATAGTAGTCTTCCATGTTGTTTTGTAGGCCCAAACAACTTCTTGTAATCTGCTGATCCAATCCCTACGATGCAAATGAACTGTTTTTGTTAGGATGTTCTCCAGCTCACAATTTGTGACTTTTGCTTGCCCATTACCTTGAGGGTGACAAGGACTAGATTTTTGGTGCCTGATGTCATATTGTTTCATCAATTTTGAGATCAGATTAGGGGTAAATTGTGCACCTTGGTCAGTGACTAGCTCTTTGGGTACACCATAGTGAGTAAAAATTTCTTCATACAAAAATTCTACAACTTTTTCATCATGAGCATGCTTCATGGCTTTGATTCAACCCATTTTGGTAGGTAATCACTACACACAAGGATATAGGATTTCGCATAGGATGGAAGATCAATTGGACCAATGGAGTCCATGCCCCATTTGTCGAATGGTGTTAATGTCATCTATGGGTTAAGATGCATTTCATCTATTCTTATTGATTGGCCCATCCTTTGACACTTATCACACTTTCGTGTATATTTGGCTACATCTTTGTGAAGTGTAGGCCAATAATAACTAGTTGTCAAGATTTTCAAGGCTATTCTTTTTGTTGCAAAGTTCCCTCCACATGGTTCATTATGACATGCATGTAGAATGTCATATATCTCGTCCTCTCTCACACATCTTCTCATAACTTGACCAGGTCCAATATAAAACAAGAGATTATCTATCCAAGAGAAATGGAAACTTTTCTTTATAAGAAACTTCTTTTCCTTGTAAGAAAAATGTTCTAGCATTTTATTAGCTACAATGTAATTAGCAATGTCTGATACCATGGATTTTGAACAACAATATGAAATAAATGCTCATCTGGAAATGTATCATCTACCAGAGTAGTGTCAGTATCATCATGATGGATTCTTGATAAATAATCAACTACAACATTGGCTCTTCCAGGCTTATCAATGATAGTTATATCAAATTCTTGTAACAATAGTAACCATCTTTCTAACCTACCTATTATAGTAGATTTCTTGCTAACCTACCTATTATAGTAGATTTGTTCACGAGATATTTAATTGCTGCATGATTAGTATGAACAAATATGGGATAGCCAATTATGTAGTGACAAAATTTGTTCAAGGCATAGACTACTACTAACAGTTCTTTTTCAGTCACTATGTAGTTTAATTCTAGTCCACGAAGGCTCTTGCCAATATAATATATTGCATTTTCAAGATTTTGAGATTGTTGCCCTAGAACTACATCTATGTCATAGTCAGAAGCACGCGCACGCGTGCACACACACACACACACACACACACCCACACACACACACACATATATAAAAAATAAATTCCAATCAGGGCTTTGTAAAATTGGGATTTTAGTGAGAAGTTTTTTAAGCTGCAAGAAGGCTTCATTACATTCATATGTCCAACTGAATTTAGCTTCCTTTGTGAGTAATTTATACAAGGGACTAGCTATTTTGCTGAAATCTCTTATGAAATTTCTATAATATCTAGCATGACCTAGAAAAGATCTTACATCTTTCAAATTTATAGGTATGGGCAATGTTTGAATTACCTCTATCTTAGTTGGATCCACTTGTATTCCTACAGCTAATATGAAATGACCAAGTAGCACACCTTCCTGCATAAGCATGAAACAATTTTCACTATTAAATGCTAAATTATGTTCTTGACACCTTACCAATTTTTTTTCAATATTTATCATTGCTTCCTCAAATGTGACTCCAAATGTTGTGAAATCATCTATATATATTTCCATACAATCATGTGATATATTAGCAAAAATGCTAATAATGGCTCATTGGAATGTTGCAAAAGCATTCCATGTACTAAATGGAAAAATAGAGTATGAAAAATTACCCCATGGGCATGTGAATTTGGCTTTGTCTTGGTCTTTAGGAGTAATGCTGATTTGATTGTAACCACTATACCTATGTAGAAAAGAGAAATACTTCTTTCCAGCTAGAGTGTCTAGAACTTGGTCTATAAATGGTGAAGGAAAGTGATCCTTTTTGGTGACCTTGTTCAATTTTCTATAATCTACACAAATTCTCCATTTTCCACCCTTTTTGGGCACTATGACTAGGGGTGACACCCATCTACTATTAGATATAGGATATATGAAACCAACATCAAGCAATTTTTGCAATTCAGTCTTAACTATTTCTCTAAGGCTTGGATTTATCTTTCTTTGGGGTTGATAGAGTGGTAGACACCTTTCATTGATGTATATCCTATGGGTGCACAATGTAGGACTCAACCCTTTCATATCACTATAGTCCCATGCAAAGGCCTTTTCATGCCTTTGAAGCAATTCTGTTAACTATTCCATTTGTGTGGGTGTTAATTTGCAATTAACATGGAGATTATGACCTTTAGATAGTTCAATAGTAGTGGTAGACTCTATCATAGAAGCTTCAGAGATTGGACTTTCTTCTAATTTAGATGGTAAGAGTTGATGAAGAATATCAAGTTCTTTGAGAAGAGTACAATTCTCACCACATCCCTCGCATGTGATTAATTCCAACACAGAATTTTCAGATACATCCTGTTCTACCACACAACTATTAGTAAGAATACTCTGAAGTACTGAATCTTCCTCCTCTAGCTTTAGAAATGATTATCTATGTAACATCATGAGTTTTACTATAGAATTTAGTTCTTCTTCTTCATCCCCTAAATCTAGCCAAACAGATGTGCTCCAATCTGGTAATGGTTGTGTTGGAGGATATTAATCAAATTTCTTTGTTGTTTGGTCATTGGATATGGTCATATTCCCTAATCTACAACTTATATTTGCATTAGCTGTAGTTAACCATGGTCAACCTAGGATGATAGGGTTACCAGATAGATTAACTTTTGGGGATAGAATCATGAAGTCTGCAGGATACTCTAGAGAGTCTAAGGTTATAACTATGTTTTCTATCATCCCATCAGGGGTAACAGTAGAACTGTTTGCAAGTTGCAAAATTTTTGGAGTAGCCCTTAATCCTTCTATTTTTAACTTCTTCATAGTGTCTTTGGTCATGAAATTTATAGCAGCACCAAGATCTATTAAAGGATTTTTAATAGACTGACCATTGATACTGACATCCAACTCTAGACTACCTAGATCAGAATATTTTGGTGTGATCAATTTTCCTAACATAATGTTAGCCAATTGTCCCACAACATTGACTATGGTGGGGTCCTTTTTCTTCCCTCCAAGCTTCTTTGGGCAGGCTTCTCTAATGGATTTTCCATAGATTGGAACATCTTTAATGGCTTGGAATAGGGGTATTTGGACATGCATGTTCTTCAATAGATCAACAATATCAAAAGGTTATTCCTCTATTTGTACAAGTTTACTTTGTATAAGATTTTTTGGAAAAGGAGGTTCCATCATTGGTTGAGCTTGGGTTGAAATAGTGACAGTGGTTGGGTCAACTGCTTTAGTGATTGAGTGTTCTAATGATGCAGGAGTATCTAGTATTTCAGTTATAAGAGGTGGTTTAGGCACTGGTAAAGTTGTACCAGATCTCATATGTATAATTGCAACACTCAGAGCGTAAGTAGGATATTGTTGAGCATCAATACTATACATGGGTTGCTGTGGCTATTGGCTATTTAGATTTGGCTAAGGTTGTGTAGGTAACTATGTCTATTTTTGAGGTCCAAGATTTGTAGGTGGTGGCATTAGAGCAAGTTTTTGAACTAGAGGTGGTAATTGTGGAGTACTAGTATTTTGGTTAGGCCATTATTGAGATCCCCTCCATTGGTTCATAGACTGCCAATTTCCTTGGGGTGGTTGCCATTGGTTTTGCTACTTTTTCCAATAGTTCTATTGGTTCTACCATTGGTTATTCTATTGGTTAGGCTAGGATGCTTGGGAATTCTGAGGCCATTGGGGTTGTTACAGATTGTTTTTCCCAACATTATTCAAATTAGGTTGATATTGTGGAGGACCTTGGGAATTATAGTTTTTCCATTGATTACCATATGAATTTGAATTTTGCAAAGGGTCATGAGGCATACCTTGACATTGGGCCCATGGCTAGCATTGAGAAACAAAAAATACTTTCTCATCATCTCCATCTATCTTGAGGTACTTAGTTGGTAGATGCTAGTTCTTCATGCTTGCAACTAGTTTACATTGGAAATCCTTCTTTTGCTTCCAACATTGAGGGCAGTATTCAGCTAGTTGTAATCCAGCTTCTGTATACTTCTTCTTGGCAGTCATTGTGTCAAGATGTGTAGCAACATCATTTATAATTTCTTGCTTGAAATCTAACAATAGATTAGATATCTCGAATTTTGAATTACCTTGACTGATTCCTCTAGTGACTTTGGAATGAGGTCCTCAACCTTTCTTCATAGTTGACCTTGAATAGTTTTGACAAATCTTCTTGAGGTCATCCTAGGAAGCTTGATATAAATCACCACCAGCCATTAGGTCCAATGCTTCTAGACAGTTATCATTCAAACCTCTCAAAAAGACTACCTTTTGTGAATCCTCGAACAACACATGCTAAGGGTTCTTCTACAAAGTATACAAGAAATGTGAAACATAGTCTTCCAATGTTTCTTCCTCCTTTTATGATATCATGAAGATATCATCTCCTCTTGAACCAGATGCTTTGCAATAATCCTTATATTTATCCAGAAACAAAGTTTGCATTTCATCCCAAGTTCTTGCTACATTGGCTCCTAAGCCCATGAACCATCGTAAAGCTAACTCTTTTAGTGCTGCTGGAAATAATTTGAGCTTATGGGCATTAGTGTTGTGGTCAAAACTATGAAAGAGTATATCAAAATCAAACAAGAAAGTATCAGGGTCTTCAGTTGCGAGGCCATAGAACTCTGGGAGAGTAGTTGGAGGTATGTTTTTGAGATTAGCATTGGTTACAAGACTTGGAAGAGGGAATGAAAAAGTAGGTTGTGCCATTACTGGAGGTATTAGATTTTGAGGTTGCTGCTGAAAAGGAACATTGGGTATTGGGTTATTAACAAATGGTGGATTTAAAGTAGTGTTATCAAGGAAACTGGCCAAAATTTCAGCAAAAGGTTGAAGATCACTTGTCTCTATAGGTTTCGCTCTTGTTCTGTAGGAAAAACAGGGCTTGCATCTTCAAAAGGAAACTCAACTTCTTCTTCTTCAATTTCTTTGTTTAAATTAATAGGCTTTCATGGAAGAAATCTTCCATATTCATCTTGTTGTCTTCCTCTTCGATGCATGCAATTGAATTCTTCACACTGGTGAAGAAAGCTTTAGAACTAGAAATTTCTAAAAACTTGATCTAAGAACTATGACTCAAGAATGCTCCTAGCTTGACACCATCCTTAGCAATGACGCTAAAAATGGTCTGCCTCACAATAGGTGTATAATAATCATGCTCTAGGCCATGCTTAGGAATAGTGTATTCAATCTAACGATTATTTTTCCCACTATGAGGTGCATTTAATCTTGTCAACCCAGGGATGTATACTTGAAATGGTCAGCACAGTATGTGCACTAGGTCTCTTAATGAATCATTATGCTTATGCTATAGGAAACTAACACACTTAACTAGAACAAATATTGTAAATGTAATGAAATGTTAACATCTATTCAAACTCAGTTCATCTACTATAACTATACTCATAGATGTTGCAAGAACATTCACAAAATATGATGCTACATGAAGGAACTTACAACTTCTACTTGCAATACTAGAAATGCTTGAAAATAAATCTATACTACTCTAATCTAATCCACTCCCTAATGGCCCCCCTTGGTTGGCTTCTGATAATCTACTAACACAAAATAGAAGCCAAAAACTATTTCATTATGTTTCAAAAATTCATTACATGGGAACAATACATAGAATTATAAAAACAACTCATTGCAAAAGTTAACAGTTTCTTGTCATAAACTTTTTCCTTCTTACTAAACTAACACACATGGTCTGATCCCTATAAATAGAAGATCAACATTTATTTTGAAAAAGAAAAGTAAACAACCTAGCTATAAATCATAGGAGAGAAAGAAGGAAAATAATAGCTCAAGGTGGGAATAATAGATAACAAGTCAAGGTGGGAATAATAAAGTCTGGACAACTACTTTGACATAGCAATAAACACAAAGAATATAGCAAGTCTTCATGGCTCCTCCATACTCATGGCTGTATCCTTTGGTATCATTATGACTTTTCCACTGTGGCTAAACCTCAACATCCTTCTCCTTGAATGCTATTGGCTGTCTTCAATGTTGATCTTTGAATTCTTCCAATCATCTTCAACTTCATTGCTAATAGGTTAGTTATAATGTAGAGATATTTGCAAATAAGCATCATCAAATTAAATTCAAATATAAGAACACACATTCTAAAAATTATATGAAATACTACATCATATATATGATATTGAAAAAAGATGACATACTATCTACCCATAGGTTAATCATTGGTTTAGGTAAACATAAGTTCACAAATGTTTTGGTGAAAATGAAATAGAGTGTTAACAAAGTGTTTAAAACTATAATGAAATAGAGGCAATAATTATCCTCATCAATAGCCTTAGCCTCTACGCCCTTTCTTGTTTCCATTGATATGTTAGAATGCTAGTCCCATCACAATGTAGACTATGTTCACTCTTTTATGTGTCATGCTAATGACCCATGATGTTGATTGTAATTTTCTTATTTTTTCTTTGTCTCCATGTTGGTTGGTGAGGATGTCTATAGGTGATCATGAGATGATATGATAAAAACTCAATTGGTTGTCAATCAATGACAACACTTTGGTGTACAAGATATTTACAACACCAACTGCTCTTCTTAATGCCACTGAGCCTTATAAGGTCAATAACATTTACATTTTGTTATGTTGGGTTTTCTCCAAAAAGTTCTACACTCAACTAACCCAATTGATTAGAGATTTTATTTGGGCTAAGGTGGGTAGTAAGAAAGGTCATCACTTCACCTCATGGGTACATTATGTCAAACTAAAGGATAAAGGGAATTTGGGGATCATTGATCATTTCACCCAAGGAGTTTTGCTTGTCACTAAATGGATTGTGCAAGCTTCGAAAGTGGATGCCTCCTTGAAATATTTAGTTAGATTTCAAATCAAATCTATTTTTTCTAGCCATTCATGGGACATGGTTGATTGGAAACTTAAACTCCTCTTTGCTCAAACTTAAGACCTCCTATCTTGTCTTGAAGCCTCTCTATCATATTGAAGTCCCTTGCCACTATCCATGGGATGTTTGGAAGCTCAAATAGCCATTGCCATAGTTTAAGTCTTTCATTGAATTCATTAAAGGCTTATAAAGAGAAATGCCAAATTCAAATTTGTCTACTTTAAAAGAGACCCATGAGGATCTATTGCATGGTGAGTTGCTCTAATTATTGATTTTCTTCTTCCAGTTAGGACTAATTAGGATAGTTGTACCACCCTTTCCCTTAGGATGCTTGGTAGCCAGGGCATTTGCATCCTTCCAGATACACTTCAATACAATTTCAAGAGAGAAGCCAATTGCCTTGACTTCTTGAATTAGAATAATATCTATAATCTTAGCTCACTTAAAAAATCTCTTAACAATGTATTTTCTGTTTGAGGATTCTAGTCATCTAACATTCTAGGAGGCTATTTTCAAGTTATCCATATTAGGCTTATTCATCTGTATCAATTGGGGACTGGAACCCCTTGAAGAACTTAGGCAAAAATGTATAGATAGATATTACTCATTTTATTAATTTAAAAAATAAAAAATAAAAAATTTGGTTTGTTCTAACAAATGTATAATGAATAATTGATAAAAAATGAATTCAAGAGTACAAATACTTATAATAAAATTACACTTAAAATATAAAATATAATTATTTTTGTTTTAATATATTTCTTTTGTATTAAAATAATATATTTAATTTATAATATATTAAAATAAATATAAGAGATAATTATCAATATTAGAATTACATGAGCTATGCAACATCATTATTATAAAGAATAGTAAATGATATTTGAGATAATTAAATATAATGTATGTAAAAGGATTAAAAGACTCTTTTGAAATCAATTTTGTTACATACTATTTTTTATAAATAAGTATGAAATAAATAATAACATTAACATTAAGTTTGATGGAATTAGACAAATTATGATACTCTCATAATTCTTGAATTTCTCATCATTCCTTTGTAAATAAATTTACAAATTTAAAAAAATAAATACTCTCTTCAAATATTTATAAAAGTTAGACAAACGTGACTGCATAAATATGTAATAAATTATGATATTTATGTATAATGACAAATTGGTAGTATGAATGATAATTTAAAGGATGAAATAGAAATAGAAATAGTGACTTCTACTAATTAGTCTAGAACAGGATTTTGAAACTTGTTGACATAAAGATTTATGTAATTAAATATATATAATTTAATCCATTTTGGTGGCATGTGTAAGAGTAATATTTAGAAGTCTGACTATTAAGAAAAATATACGAATGTGTGAAATTATGATTCATAATCCTTTATTAACAATAACCCTTGAGTAATGTTTTGTTAATACCAAACCTAGGTGCATGATTTGAAGGTATTCATATTAGAGTTAATAGGTAATAATTACTAATAACAATTCAACTTAGAAAGTAAATGATTTAATACTTTTTGAATTAGCTCTAGAACTCTCGCCCAATCTGAGAACTTCCACTCCCCCCCCCACTCCCCCCTCCTTCAGAGCTAGTGCAAGTATATTCAAAATTGTAGTTTGTTCTTTCTTATCAATTTTCTAGTATTGTAAACTCTCAAGGTTCTAGGGCTTAGGTGTCCTTTAGGATCGCCTGCTAGCATGACAATTTGGCCTTCCTTGGCATATCTTCTCCTTTGGAGTATGAAAAATGTTGACATGCATATAGTGGAGATCCCTAAAATGGGGTGGAAAAATGCACTAATTGGTCACAAGGCTATCATTTCCTCAGAAGAGGCACCTATGATATTTCATGGAAAAGATGGCTCTAAGACTCAGTGTTAGAGAATATTTCCCTTGGATTTTCTCAAGCATTGATGGGACACTTTTCATCTTTTCAACCATCCTTTGAGATGGAACTTTGTGCTCTTTTAAATGGAGATTTAAGGGCTTGATCGGTGTATTGGTGGTGTCAGGTGGCCTTTTTGTTTTAATTTTTACATATGAGGAAAATAGGTGCTCCATACTAGTGGAATCTTAGAGGCTAGGTAAGCATACTTTGACTCTAGCTTAGTAAAAATGAGATTTTAATTTGACAATAGATTTAATTTAAATTACACTGGTTTGGGTAAGACTTCATGGTCTCCCACTAGAGTTCTTGGATGGGAATATTTTCACATGAACTGGTGACTTGTTTGGCCATTTCATTAGAATGAACAACATTACCTTGAGCCAATCTAGACTTGAAATTGCCATATTATGTGTTAATGTTTCTATTAACAAAACCCTCTCTAGTGTGGTTGTCATGAAATCCAAATGGAGAACATGGAAACAACCTAGAGCCTATAATAATGTCACTCTCTTCTATCATTAGTGCTCCAACTATGTCTAGATTATCTCTGACTACTTAATGAATCAAGATAAGGAGAAGGAGAAGGAAAAGACAAATAAGGAGAAGGTGATATTGGCAGGAATGGCTGAACTAGGGGGCTCTTCTAGGGAGTGTTCAAACACTTCCCCTATAGAAAACCAAGGTGATGTTGAGGAGAAAATAGGGATGGAGGATTACCCATTCACTAAAGGAATAGTTAAGCTTGTCTCTTCACCTAAGAAATAAGGATGTGAGGATCCTAAGGAGAACCTTGAGGAAGGTGAAATTCCTAAGGAGGGAGAGTTGACCTTAGGGATCAATTCGTTTGAGATTGTTGAAGTCTCCCTTAGTAATTTACTCCATGAGTATGGAGGATATGGGAGTGGTTCCCCCTATTGAAGAGAAAAGGAAAGATTCATTGGTCGTAGACCCCATGAATGTTGGAGAAGATACTTAGGATGGAATGGTATGCATGGTGCATATGTGTGATGGGAGGAAGGTGGGTCAGATGTTGTGGGGAGATAGTTCTTTGTTAGTAAGCTCCCTGATAATTTCTCTTCCAATGATTGAGGAAGTGTTTACCTTGACTATGTCAAGTATGGATTACTTGTTAGCCCCAACCTTAACTATGGGGGATCCTACTAAGGGATGGGAAATGGTTAAAAGAAAGACCCGTGGAGCAATAAAAGAACATGTTGGTTCATTTTCTAAAATGGGGAGACCACCAAAGAAGAATATTGGAGCTAAAGAAATAGCGAGGGACATAGATCAAGGTACACAACTTACCTTAGAGGATACTCATAAATGTAAAAAATGAAGATCATTTCTTAGTATGTGAGGGGTCTTAATATCCCCAAGGAACAATATGTTATTAAGAAGAAGATTTCTCAACATATGGTGGATATGATTCTTATTTAGGAAGTCAAAATGACTAAAAAGAAATTTGAGATTTTCACAACCTATGTTTGGCTTGGTACAAATTTTGCTTATGGAGAAGCATTGAGTGCTTTTGGTGGTATTGCTACTATGTGGGACCGGAAGAAGGTGATTGGTAGGGAGGTATTTTCAAATCTCCATTTCCTCACTATGGAATTCGATGATAAAGTTTATAGATGGAACTTGCTTAAAGTCTATGCCCCCAACATTAGGGATGAAAGACTCCAAATTTGGGAGGAAGCCTCTATGGCTATATGATCTCTTTAGATTAGTAACATTATATGTGTTGGTTACTTTAATATGCCTCTTTGTCCATTTAATAATTTTGGAGGTTTGGAGGAATGTCCTAAGAACATGTATGATTTGGAAGACTTCCTTAGGTGTAATGAGCTATTAGATATTAACCTTCAAGGTTTTTCTTACACTTGGTCTAATAATAGGATGGGAAATAACCTTAACCAGGTAAGCCTGGATAGATTTCTCATCTTGGTGGGCTAGGCTATTCTCCCTTTCTCCTTTCTTCACACATTCCATAGAACTATTTTGTATTATTCCATAATCATGTTTAGCTAGGCTCTAGATAATTTTTTAGGACACAAACCCTTCAAATATCATATTATGTGGCACACTCACCCTCGTATTTGTGAGTGCATCAAATAGTGGTAGAATATTAGGTTGGAAGGAATGGCTATGTAAAAAATAGAAAGAAAGTTAGAAATGGGAGGTGGGAAGTTGGAGTAAGTCAACCTTTGAAGATGATTTTAAGAAAAAAGTGATATTGAGAAGAAGCTTGAGGATGCCCAAAATGCAATGATTAGTGGGGATTACTCTCAAGAAATTAGTAGGAAAGAAAAAGAATTAAGAAATAAGTGGAATGAAGTTGTTGGGATGGAAGAAAAACATCTTCTAAAAGAAAATATCCTAGATTCAATGGCCTAAAAAGGGGACATGAACACTACTTTCTTTCATAGGTCATCCTCCAAACACAAGAAGAGAAACACTATTTCAAAGTTTCAAGATGATAATAACATGGAGCTTGCAAAGGAAGCTGATTTATGGAATTGGGCTTCTAAATAATCTCAAGATATTTATAGTCAGTCTACCCTTCCCCCAAATTAAAATAAGAGAGAGAGTAACTATTAAGAACTGTAAGAATTTGGCTTAGGCCAGAATTCACCTAAGACCAAGGAACTCAAACACAAGCACAATAGTAGAACAATAGAGAGAGTATGATCAGAATGATGATATATTCAATATGCCATATCAAGAGTACACTAGGAGTTCCTATATATAAAGGCCTTTGGAAAGATTCTAGAATGTATAGAAGTCAACATTATGATAAGTCACACAACTAGGAACATGTCCACCAAATATGGGTTATCCTCCATTAAGAACAAACTTAAGTGTGATGATGTGAGGATAAGCCTACAATGGTGTATCTCACAAATCAATGGTGTAGACAACATGTGCTAAATTAGGAGTGCGAATAACTATGTTGTCAACATGAAAACTCAATGAATGATATGAACTCCCATGTTGTAGACACCATGTGCTTAATTAGAGTTGCATACTTTTGTGAGAGTACACAAACTCCTAAGTGTCTCACCTAAATAAATAATAAATAATGCAATATAATTAAATGATGTATTAACCTAAGTAAACTTAAGTAAGTATAATAAGTAAATACTTATTTACACCAACACCCCCCCTTAAGTGAAACTTAGGGGAATTCCCTTAAGCTTACAAAATTGAGGATGCAATGCATGATGGGTCTCGACTACTAGGCCATGTTAGGTACTCATGTACATAATTGTTAGGATTAAACCACAGAAAGAAATAATAATTACATGAAAATATAACCAATTATAGAAAAAATAATAGATCACACAGAAAAGAACACAAGGCACCAAGATTTAACATGGTTCACCCAATCCCTAGGCTACGTCCACCAAATAGCAAGTCCAATATTTTTATGATCTAGTGATTACAACTTGATTACAATCTGTAATCCCTTATAGCTCAATATTACCGTAAGAACCAATTTTGTATCACACCTTATGAAATAATTGCTAACCCTAAGCCATTTTATACAAGTATTTTAACAACTTTAGGGTTATAATTAATAATTACACGCCGACCCAAAATCTCAATAAAATAGGGCCCAATTTTTTTTTCAGGGTGATGCCTCAAACCCCAAAGAATCTATGAAGTATGTATAGTACTTTCCTAATCAGTCACCACAATCTAACAATCTCCCACTTGGGGACTAATCAAGCTCCACAGTAAACAACAATCTCCCACTTGGAGACTGATCCTGTAGCAATACCACTACCACATGGGGCTGCCACTGGATTAAACCACCTTGGACTCTACTATTCTTTTTTTCATATTTAGTTTAGAAGACCAACCAAAATTGAAGAGGAGTTCAACTTCTCCCTTGTTACTACCTTTTTCAACATATCTGCTAGATTGTCATTGGTATATATCTTCTCTAGCTTTAACTATCCATCCTCCAAAATGGATTGAATAAAATGGTGCCACAACTGTATGTGTTTGGTCTTTGAATGTAGAGCTGAATTCTTTGCAAGATGAATGGCACTCTGACTATCTGTGAACAAATAATTATCCTTCTAAGGATTTCACAATTCTTGCAAGAAGAACTAAAGCCATATAATCTCCTTGGCTACCTCTATAGTAGCTACATACTCTACCTCTATAGTGGATAAAACATTAACCTTTTGTAACCTAGAAACCCAACTCATGGCTGCCCCACCAATAGTAAAGATGTAACCTATATTACTCCACCTGGTATCAATATCCCCTACCAAATTTGAGTCAACATAGCCCTATAAATCAGTAGTAGAGCCCCCAAAGTGTAAACACGTATTGGATGTTACTCTGAAATATCTGAGAATCCATTTGATTGCATTCCAATGCTCAATTCCTGGATGACCCATATACCTACTAATGACTCCCACTGCATGTGCAATATCTAGCCTAGTACATACCATAGCATACATCAAGCTTCCTACAGCTGAAGCATAGGGTACCTTGGACATCTTATCCTCCTCTTCCTATGTCTTGGGACACATCTCCTTAGTCAAATTCAAATGACCAGGTAAAGGTGTGCTAACACCTTTAGCATTCTCCATAGATAAACATTGCAACACCTTCTCAACATAATCAACTTGAGATAGCGTCAATGTTCTATTTTTCCCATCTTTGCAGAATTTGTTTTGCTACCCCCAAATCCTTCATAGAAAATGCATGTGGTAATTGGCTTTTTAGCCCCTTAATGTGATCCATGTTAGACCCAACTAAAAGCATATCATCAACATATAAACATAAAATAATGTAGCTATCATCATCCAACCTCTTAAAGTAGACATAATGATATGAATGACACCTACTATAACCATGCTCATGCATAAAACTATCAAATTTTAGATACTATTGCCAAGGTGCTTGCTTCAAGCCATAAAAACTTTTCTTCAATTTGCACACTAAGTTATCCTTACCTTTGACCACAAATCCCTGTGGCTAAGCCATATATATCTCTTCATCAAAATCACCATGGAGGAAGGTTGTTTTAACATCCACTTGCTCTAAATGCAAATCTTCAGTAGCCACTAGACTTAAAATAGTGTAGATAGAAGTCATTTTAACAACAGAAGAAAATATCTCATCAAAATCAATTCCCTTTTTCTGTGCAAATCCTTTTACAACTAACTTGGCTTTAAATCCTTTCTTACCTCCATCCTCTTCTTTTAAATTGTAAACCCACTTATTCTGTAAAGCCTTTTTACCTGCAAGCAATTTGCATAAATCCCATGTCTTATTCTTCAGCAAAGAGTCCATTTCATCTTTCATTGTAGACCCCCACTGAATCTTAGTATCCACTTGCATAGCTTTATCATAACTTTTAGGTTCACCATCATTAGTAAATAAAATAGAATACAAAGAGGGAGAAAATCTTTGTGGAGGTCTAATTTTCCTTGTTAACTGTCTAACATTCACTGCTGTGTGTGGTATTTTTTGTTGTGGTTGTTGCACATCATGAGGAATGGATAGAACATCAGCTTTTGGAGTATCATCTAACACTACATAATCATCTTCTTTCTTCTCATATTGCTACAATAGATCTTTTTCGCAACACTTTCTCATTGAATATGACATCCCCGCTTCTTACAATTTTATGATTTTCAAAATCCCAAAGCCTATAACAAAACTCATTAATGCCATATCCAACAAATACACATTTCTTTGACTTAGCTTCTAGCTTGGTTCTATTTTCAGAATCTATGTGAGAAAATGCTTCACAATCGAAGGTTTTGAGAAAAGAATAACTCACTTGCTTACCAATCCATGCCTCCTCTAGAATACCACAACCCAACTTGCACGTTCCATTATAGTTCTGATCATGCATTCAACCACTCCATTTTCCTCTAGAGTCCTTGGAATAGTTTTCTATCTATGAATACCATTAGTGGAGAAATAATCTTCAAATTCATGACCACAATACTCACCACCATTATCAGATCTGAGACATTTTAATTTTTTACCAGTCTCATTTTTAACCAAGCATTTTCATTTCTTAAAAGTTTGAAATACATCATATTTCTATCTAAGGAAATAAACCTATACTTTTCTAGTTGAGTCATCAATAAATGTAACATAGTAATGAGAGCCACCAAGAGAAGATACCTGAGCTAGTCTCCATACATCAGTATGCACAAGCTCTAAAATCTCCCTTTTATTTTCCTTCCCAATCTTTACAAAACTCACTCTCTTTTGTTTTCCATATACACAACTTTCTCAAAAATCTATATTAACACATTTTAGACCTGGTAAAAATTTCTTTGAATGAAGTACTTTCATACCTTTCTCACTCATGTGCCCAAGTCTATTGTGCCATAGCACTATATAAAAACCTACAGTAGCTATTTTTTCTCCTTGCTCAACTGCAACAATTTTTCCTGAACATTCATTTTTCTCTGAAACAATTAAAGTAGAAGGAACAATATGACCTGTACAAAGATATAAGGTGCCTACTTTCACACCTTTTTCTACTACAAGGGAACCTCTTGAAACCTTCCAATTTTTATCATTAAAAGTAACTACACAACCCTCATCTCTGAGTTGCCCTACTGAAATTAAATTCCTACTTAGCCTTGGAACATGTCTTACCTCATGTAGTAGCCAATGATTCCCATTTTGCAACTTAATCTTAATTTTTCCCTTTCCAACAATCTGACAGGGTTCATTATCTCCCAAATAAACAAACCTAAAATCCCTTTGGACATAATCAATGAAATAACCTCTATAAGGTGTAGCATGAAATGAAGCACCAAAATCTAAAACCCATGAATCAACAACACTTTCTAAAGAAAAAAGCAAAGCATCCTCTTCAAATTTTTTACTTACCACATTTGTCTCCTTGTTTCCATCTAATTTATCTCCTTCATTTTTCTTTCGATTCCAACAATCTTTCTTCTTGTGCCTTGGTTTCCCGTAGTACCAATAGTCATTCAATCCTCTCGTTTGTGACCTCCTCCCCTTTGAATTTCCTCTTGATTTCCCATGATTTCTAGAATTACTTCCTCTCTTAGTCATTCTGCCCCTACTTTGTGCATTCAAAGCATATCCTAATGTAGATCCACTTGAGGTTTTCCTATGAGTTTTCTCACTCAAATTAACACTGATCACATCATCATATTTTAGGGTACTAGATCTAGGAACATAATTACTCACAACCATTACCAAGCCATTCCAAATTTTAGGCAAAGAACACAAAATCAAGAGAGACCTAATTTCTTCTTCAAAGTTGATACCCATAGAAGATTTAATTGACTAGTAATAGTATTAAACTCATTTAAATGATCTGTAATAGATCCACCTTCTGCCATTTTCATATTAAATAAACACTTAATGAGAAATACCTTGTTTGAAGTGGAGGGCTTTTTATACAATATCGCTAGGGTTTTCATCAATTCTTCTATCGTCTTTGCTTTTGTAATATTAGATACCACCGATGGTGTCAGGCATAATCGAATGCTTCCAAGTGCCTTTCTTTCCAAAAGATCCCATTCATCATTTGACATAGATCCCTAATTCTTGGCTTTGCTTTCCAATGGATTCCATAAATCCTTCTGATACAGATAGCCTTCCATTTGCATCTTCCATAACTAAAAGTTTTGCCCATTAAACCTATCAATCCTTAGCTTACCCTCATCTGCCATTGCTCCCACTCAATCATGAGACTCCCACTCAACCATGACACTTTCCTATAGAGGATAACTAAAAAATAACTAGGCTCTGATACCACTTGTTAGGATTAAACCACATACATAAATAATAATTACATGCAAATATAACCAATAATAGAAAAAATAATAGATCACACAGAAAAGAACACAAGGCACTAAGATTTAATGTGGTTCACCCAATCCCTGGGCTACGTCCACCAAACAACAAGTCCAATATTTTTATGATCCAGTGATTACAACCTTATTAGAATCTGTAATCCCTTACAGCTCAATACTACTGCAAGAACCAATTTTGCATCACACCTTATGAAATAATCCCTAACCCTAAGCCCTTTTATACAAGTATTTTAACCGCTTTAGGGTTATAATTAATAATTACATGTCAGCCAAAAGTCCTAATAAAATAGGGCCTAAATTTTTTTTACTTTCCTGATCAGTCACCACAATCTAACAATAATGATTTGCAATCTCTCATAAAGTGAAGAAAGAGGGAAAACCTCATGGGAAAAACCCTCCCCCAAAAAGAGAGATGAAACAATGTATGGATGGATGGAGTAATCAAGACCCCCCCATTACAACATACATCAAATATATACGTAAGAGAATGATGAGAAGAGGAAGAGAGATAAGATACCCCCCCCCCCCCCCCCCCCAAAGAAGAATGCCAAACAGTGACTGCTCTAATGAAGAAGTTGATCTAAGACTACAGAATGGTGTTCCTCCGCTTAGGAAGAAACAATGCCAAAGGTACAAATGAGATGCTTCCACTGTATGTGAAAAGAATCCCATGGATAAGTGATGTCTCTAAAACCTACTCAACTAGCTGAAGAACTTGTCTCAAAGAACTGTCTATCTATACAACTAATGAAGAACCCTACTACAACTATTGATCATAAGTATCCACAATCACTTCTACTGTGACAATTGATCATGTAGAGAATGAACAAGAGAGTCATATGGAGCCCTTGTGACAACTACAGAAGGTGTTTTTGCATCAAGAAGAAGAGGCAGAGCATCAATACTATCCTCCAAATCTATCACTGAACCTATATCTGGAAGACTAGATGTACCTTGCTATTCTAGACCTATCACTATGGTGATATATGCATGTGGAGTGAACTGATATAGTGACCTCTCGTTGTAACTGTTGATAGAACCTCACATGTCTAAATCTATTGAAGCACTATCGTTGGTGTCACTATTAGTTTCCATTGTGTATGATGTGTGAAGAGGAGTAGAGGACAAGATTGTTGAACTTTCCTCAAAGTATACATCCTTCTCCAAAAAAATTTGATGTGTCTCTAGATCTAGAAGTCTGTATGCCTTCATACTATCTTCATAACCAATGAAAGTATAAGGCCAAGGTGACAGTGCCTTGCATCCACTGGAAGATATCTTTTCCCATGCAGGACAACCAAAAACTCTAAAGTGTGTCACAATAGGTTTTTTTCCACACCATGCCTCAAAAGGAGTTTTTCCATCTAAGGCTAGATGAGGAGATCGATTAAGAATGTGAGTGACACTACTAATTGCTTCGAATTCTAGTGATGGATGTAGAGACTTGGCTTGTATCATGCATCTTGCCATAGACTTAAGAGTTTGGATCCTCAATGATGCAACATCTGTCTTATGTGGACTGAATGCTGGTAGAGTCTGAAGATCAATTTCCTCATATCTGCAAAAGTCCTTAAATCTTCTATTCACGTATCTTCTTTTATTGTCCATTCAGAGAACTTTGATGGCTTTCCTAGATTTCCCTTCTACATGAGTCTTGAAGGCTAGAAATGTGTCCAACACTTCATTCTTGTTATGAAGAAAGTAGACCCAAGTGTGTCTTGAAAAGTCATCAGTGGAGGCAAGTATCTAGTGACTTTGGCTGAATGCAAAAGGACCTACTAATACCATGTGAACCATCTGTAGAACACTTGGTGCTCTTGAAGACTTCCCTCTTTGTAACTTCCCCTCTGGATGCATATCCAATGAATCTATTGAACATTCACCATGGGAAAAGTTGATTTGAGGGAGACCTTTGACCATTTTGTATGTGCAAAGTTGCTGAAGATAGTGGAAGTCAAGATGACCATATCACTGATGCCATAATTGCATGTTTGAAGTTGATTGTGTTAACAAGGCCTTTGAAGGAGACTCAGACACAAAATGAGAGAAAGAGTACAATCTTTTGTTATGATTCATTTTCCCCACTACGACCAAGGAATTGTCTTTAAGATTGTGGACCTGTATTGAGTCTGGAAGGAACTCAACTCTATGCACATCTCCAAGGTGAGTGATTTGGTAGATTGATAGGAGATTTGAACTTAGGTTTGGAATATAGAGAACATCTTGAAACTCTCAATTTTCCATTTCCATGTTTCCTTTTGCTTCAACTTCCATTTTTCTATCATCTCCCACGAAGTTGTGTGGTACCTTTGATTGCTTCATTGAAGAAAAATCCTCCTTTGAAGAACCCATATGATATGAGGCACCTGATTCAAATATCCATTCCTTTGAAGAATTTGAATTTTCCATGAGTGCTTTCCCTTTTCCCTTGGAATAAGAAGAAGACCCTTTATCCTTATAAGAATTAGGAAATGGAACATTCTATTTCTTCATGATGTTGGTCAACTCATCAATCTTCTTAAGATAACACTCATGCTCTTCATGACACAATTTCTTGCAATAAGCATACTTCTTCTTCTCCTTATTGTTGTCCCTCTTCTTGTTGGAATTTGTAGACTGGCCTTGTTGATTGGATTGAGGTGTTGTCTTTTCTGCATCCTCTAATTTGCTCTTCCATTTCTTCTTACCCTTTCCTTTATTTGAAGACTGTCCAGCTGAATGTTGAGAACCCTCATTGTTGGCCACCAATGCTTTAGACTTAGGTGATTTGAAAATCCCCATTGATTTTAACTTCTTTTCTTCAGTATCCAATAGATCAGCATATTCATCAAAAGTGACTTTCTTATAGGCAGACCCTAAGGTAGTCTTTGAGGTGTTAAAAGAAGATACAAATGTTGAATACTCTAATGGGAACTTATTATATATGAGATAGATCAATCTATCATCTTTGATAGAACTCCCACAATTAGTAAGCTTTGTCCTTAATTCATTCACCTTGATGATGAAATCTTGTATTGAGTCATATGACTTAGGATCTAAGGAGACAAGCTCATCTTCAATCTTGAAAACATCCTCTTTAAACACTTTACCATAAAGGTTTTCGAGGGTATCCCAAGCTTCCTTGAATGTAGAACACTTCTAAATTTGATACATGATTTTATCATCAACCCCTAAACATATATCACGTAGGGCTTCCCTATCCATTGCTACCCAAGATGAAATATCACTTGCTGATACATTATCACCTATTGGTTTAGGAAGAGTACCATCTACATATTGTGAAACTCCATTATGCATTAATTGATACCACATTTTGATTGACCACATAACATAGTTATGAGGAGTTAATTTTGGAAGCTTAAAGTTGCCCATAATGCAGAAAATGAAAAAAAAGTGTAGAAAAGAGAGAACACAACACCAAGAACACCCCCTGTTTTCACTAAATCAAGAAACCTCCCCAAAATAGATGCTTTGGGCACTTTATTAGTAGTGAAATTAAAATGGGCCACTTGCCAAGTTTGGCCTTTGTGGACTTCTAATTTTTCTTGTTATAACCTCTATATGGATTACAAATTTGGAACTTTACAATGTGCTACAATTTTGAAGCAATACAAAGCAAAGAAAGGCCCTATTGCTGAAAGTGACACTTTTCTCCACACAACAGTACAATCTGATAACAAATCTAGAAAGTAGACAAAAAATAAGGCACTTTCAAAAAAAAAGAACCTATTTTCAACTCCTGATGTGCTCAAATGAAGTGTTTGAAGTTGCAAAATGTAGGATTATGTAGGTACAATAGCCAAAAAATGTAAATTTTGAACAATCCACGCACCAAAACCAAAAAATGCAGCACCACTAAAAAGTTTAGAAAATTTTACCCAATTTCAAAAAATATTGCACCTGATTTGGAGTCTAGATGTTCGAGTTATGGCCTCCCAAAATTGAACTACAAAAACCAAAATCAATCTGGAGAGGGGTTGTATCAGTGAATGAAAGGATTCAATTTGATAGGCATACAACTATCTCATTAGTTCAAATTTGGCCAGCAATGATGGTTAGACAATCATCAATTTTAGGCTCTTGAATTAATGACATTAGTGCACCTTCAAGTCTTTGATGATGTCATTCGTACAGATGATGATGTCAGTAGTAAAGACACGTATTATATGGACTATATGAATAAGGGAGAAAAAATGATGTGGTAGGGTCCTCAGATGTTGAGTTAGAGGTATGGAATGCCATGTGGGTAGAAGACTTGGCGCTGATTGTGCATTGATGTGTCACAAGTATGTACTGTTGATTGGATTAAATTCGTTGATGTGGATTACACCACATGTCACTAACTATGTGCTATTGGATGGACAATGTTAGGATAAACCATAGACAGAAATAAAAAACTACATGCAAATATAACCAATAACAAAAAATAAAAGAACACACAGAAATGAACACAAGGCACCAAGATTTAACGTGGTTCACCCAATCCCTGGGCTACGTCCACCAAATAGCAAGTCTGATCTTATTACAATCCAGTGATTACAACCTGATTACAATCTGTAATCCCTTACAGCTGAATACCGCCGCAAGAACCAATTTCGTATCACCACATATGAAAAAATACCCAACCCTAAGCCCTTTTTATACAAGTATTAAACCGCTTTAGGGTTATAACATGTAGGCCATATGTCGGCCATAATCTAACAATCTCCCACTTGGGGACTAATCAGGCTCCACACTAAACAACAATCTCCCACTTGGAGACTGATCCTATAGCAATACAACTACCGCATGGGGCTCCCACTGGATCAAACCACCCTGGACTCTACTGTTCTTTTATTCACATTTAGTCTAAAAGACCACCTGAAGCTGAAGAGGAGTTCAGCTTCTCCCTTGTTACAACCTTTGTCAACATATCTGCTGGATTTTCATTGGTATGTATCTTCTCCAGCTTTAACTGTCCATCGTCCAAAACTGACCGAATGAAATGGTACCACAACTGTATGTGTTTGGTCTTAGAATGCAGAGCTGAATTCTTAGCAAGATGAATGGCACTCTGAATATCTGTGAACAAATAATTATCCTTCTGAGGATGTCCCAATTCTTCCAAGAAGAATTGAAGCCATATCATCTCTTTGGCTGCCTCTGTAGCAGCAACATACTCTGCCTTTGTAGTGGAGAGAGCATTAATCTTCTGTAGCCTAGAAACCCAGCTCACGGCTGCCCCACCAACAGTAAAGACATAACCTGTAGTACTCCGCCTGGTATCAATATCCCCAGCCAAATCTGAGTCAACATAGCCTTGTAAATCAGTAGTAGAGCCCCCAAAGTGTAAACACTTATTGGATGTTCCTCTCAAATATCTGAGAATCCACTTGACAGCATTCCAATGCTCAAATCCTGGATGACTCATATACCTGCTAACGACTCCCACTGCATGTGCAATATCTGGCCTAGTGCATACCATAGCATACATCAAACTTCCTACAGCTGAAGCATAGGGTACCTTGGACATCTTATCCTCCTCTTCCTGTGTCTTGGGACACATCTCCTTAGTCAATTTCAAATGACCAGGTAAAGGTGTGCTGACAGCTTTAGCATTCTCCATAGAGAAACATTGCAACACCTTCTCAACATAATCAGCTTGAGATAGCGTCAATGTTCTGTTCTTCCTAGCTCTGCAAATCTTCATACCAAGGATTTGTTTTGCTGCCCCCAAATCCTTCATAGCAAATGCATGTGCTAATTGGCGTTTCAACCCCTTAATATGATCCATGTTAGACCCAGCTACAAGCATATCATCAACATATAAACATAAAATAATGTAGCTATCATCATCCAACCTCTTAAAATAAACACAGTAATCTGAATGACACCTATTATATCCATGCTCATGCATAAAACTGTCAAATTTCAGATACCATTGCCGAGGTGCTTGCTTCAAGCCATATAAACTTTTCTTCAATTTGCACACTAAGTTCTCCTTACCTTTGACCTCAAAACCCTGTGGCTGAGCCATATATATTTCTTCATCCAAATCACCATGAAGAAAGGCTGTTTTAACATCCATCTGCTCTAAATGCAAATCTTCAGTAGCCACAAGACTTAAAAAAGTACGAATAGAAGTCATTTTAACAACAGGAGAAAATATCTCATCAAAATCAATTCCCTTTTTCTGTGCAAATCCTTTTACAACTAACCTAGCCTTAAATCTTTTCTTACCTCCTTCCTCTTCTTTCAACCTGTAAACCCATTTATTCTGTAAAGCCTTTTTACCTGCAGGCAACTTGCACAAATCCCATGTCTTATTTTTCAGCAAAGAGTCCATTTCATCTTTCATTGCAGACTCCCACTGAATCTTAGTATCCACCTGCACAGCTTCATCATAACTTTCAGGTTCACCAGCATCAGTAAGTAAAATAGAATACAAAGAGGGAGAAAACCTTTGTGGAGGTCTAATTGGCCTTGTTGACCGTCTAACATTCACTGGTGTGTGTGGTATTTGTTGTTGCACATCATGAGGAATGGCTGGAACATCAGCTTTTGGAGTATCATCCAGCACTACATAATCATCTTCTTTCTTCTCATGTTGCTGCAACAGATCTTTGTACAACACTTTTTCATTGAATATGACATCCCGACTTCTTATAATTTTATGATTTTCAAAATCCCAAAGCCTATAGCCAAATTCATTAATGCCATATCCAACAAAGACACATTTCTTTGATTTAGCTTCTAGCTTGGTTCTATTTTCAGAGTCTATATGAGCAAAAGCTTCACAACCGAAGGTCTTGAGAAAAGAATAACTCACCTTCTTACCAGTCCATGCTTCCTCTGGAATACCACATCCCAAAGGAGTAGAGGGACCTCTATTAATCAAATATACTGTAGTATTGACAGCCTCTTCCCACATGTGTAAGGGCAACCCAACATGCAACCTCATGCTCCTTGCACGCTCCATTATAGTCCTGTTCATGTGTTCAGCCACTCCATTTTCCTATGGAGTCCTTGGAACAATTTTTTGTCTATGAATACCATTTGTGGAGCAATAATCTTCAAATTCGTGACTGCAATACTCACCACCATTATCAGATCTGAGACATTTTAATTTCTTACCAGTCTCATTTTCAACCAAGCATTTCCATTTCTTAAAAGTTTGAAATACATCAGATTTCTATCTAAGGAAATAAACCCATACTTTTCTAGTTGCATCATCAATAAATGTAACATAATAATGAGAGCCACCAAGGGAAGATACTTGAGCCGGTCCCCATACATCTGTATGCACAAGCTCTAATTTCTCCTTTTTGTTTTCCTTCCCAGTCTTTACAAAACTCACTCTCTTTTGTTTTCCATACACACAACTTTCACAGAAATCCATATTCACACATTTTAGACCTGGTAAAAATTTCCTTGAATGAAGTACTTTCATACCTTTCTCACTCATGTGCCCAAGTCTATTGTGCCACAACGCTGTATCAGAATCTACAGCAGCTATTTGTTCTCCCTGCTCAACTGCAGTAATTGTTCCTGAATATTCATTTTTCTCTGAAACAATCAAAGTAGAAGGAACAATATGACCTGTACAAAGATATAAGGTGCCTACTTTCACACCTTTTTCTACTACAAGGGAACCTTTTAAAACCTTCCAATTTTTATCATTAAAAGTAACTACACAACCCTCATCACCGAGTTGCCCTGCTAAAATTAAATTCCTACTCAGCTTTGGAACATGTCTTACCTCATGTAGTAGCCAATGATTCCCATTCTGCAACTTAATCTTAATTTTTCCCTTTCCAACAATCTGACAGGGTTCATTATCCCCCAAATAAACAAGCCCAAAATCCCCTTGGACATAATCAATGAAATAACCTCTATGAGGTGTAGCATGAAAAGAAGCACCAGAATCTAAAACCCATGAATCATCAACACTCTCTAAAGACAGAAGCAAAGCATCCTCTTCGGATTTGTTACTTACCACATTTGCCTCTTTGTCTCCATCTGATTTATCTCCTTCATTTTTCTTTCGAGTCCAACAATCTTTCTTTTTGTGCCCTGGTTTCCCATAGTACCAGCAATCATTTGGTCCTCTCGATTGAGACCTCCTCCCCTTTGACTTTCCTCTTGATTTTCCATGATTTCCAGAGTTACTTCCTCTTTCAGTCATTCTGCTCCTGCTTTGTGCATTTAAAGCACTTCCTGATGTAGATCCACCTGAGGATTTTCTACGAGTTTCCTCACTTAAAATAACACCGATCACATCATCATATTTTAGGGTACTAGATCCAGGAACAGAATTACTCACCGCCATTACCAAGCCATTCCAGCTTTCAGGAAAAGAACACAAAATCAAGAGAGCCCTAATTTCTTCATCAAAATTGATACCCACAGAAGATAATTGACTAGTAATAGTATTAAACTCATTTAAATGATCTGCAACAGATCCACCTTCTGCCATTTTCATATTAAATAAACGCTTCATGAGAAATACCTTATTTGAAGCGGAGGGCTTTTCATACAGTGTCGCTAGGGTTTTCATCAAATCTTCTGTCGTCTTTGCTTTTGTAATATTAAATGCCACCGATGGTGCCAAGCATAACCGAATGCTTTCGAGTGCCTTTCTATCCAAAAGATCCCATTCAGCCTCTGACATAGTTCCCTGATTCTTGGCTTTTCCTTCCAATGGCTTCCATAAATCCTTTTGATGTAAATAGTCTTCCATTTGCATCTTCCATAACTGGAAGTTCTGCCCATTAAACCTGTCAACCCTCAACTTACCCTCATCTGCCATCGCTCCCACTCAACTGTGAGACTCCCACTTAATCGTGAGACTTTCCTGTAGAGGATAATTGAAAGACAACCTTGCTCTGATACCACTTGTTAGGATAAACCATAGACAGAAATAAAAAACTACATGCAAATATAACCAATAACAGAAAATAAAAGAACACACAGAAATGAACACAAGGCACCAAGATTTAAGATGGTTCACCCGATCCCTGGGCTACGTCCACCAAATAGCAAGTCCGATCTTATTACAATCCAGTGATTACAACCTGATTACAATCCGTAATCCCTTACAGCTCAATACCGCCGCAAGAACCAATTTCGTATCACCACATATGAAAAAATACCCAACCCTAAGCCCTTTTTATACAAGTATTAAACCGCTTTAGGGTTATAACATGTCGGCCATATGTCAGCTACCATGTCGGCTACTTCCAAATTTTTTTTTTTTCGGGGCGATGCCCTGAACCCCACTATTTATGAAGTATGTACAGTACTTTCCTGATCAGTCACCACAATCTAATAGACAACATGGTAGGGCTGATTGGACTTATGTCAAATGCCAACTTGGCCATAGGGAACCACATGGCAGGAAATCTAGAGTCCACTTGTTCAGTGTGGAATGAATGATTTCCATGGTTGCAACAAAGAAGCAATAAGCACTGTGTGTCATAGGGAGAAGCCAGCCTATTGCAAACTCCCGTGCCAGAATATTTTTTTGCCATGCCCGGATAATACTAATCATAGTAGGCTAGATTTATTGTGTCGCCAGAGGTATGCAATTAGTCCCACATGCATGGTGACTTTGGCTTTGGAAGTAGATTAAAGAGAAGCCCACATATGCGAAACTAAAAGGCGAGCTCGCCAGTGCTACCGGTAGTGAGATGTGCTCTTGTCGGTGGAATAAGGGTCAGTGATGCTTGCCAAAAATTTGGGGTTGCCCTCCTCGTGATTATTATGTATCCAAATTTCAGAATGTGCAATAATGGTATGGCCCAGTGGAATATAGTTTGCAGAATAATAAATAAACCCTATGAAATAATTATAGAATATTCCACCAAAATTAAAGAGTTGAGCCGGGGTGTCACTACTCGGTTCGGCTAAAAAAATTTTCTCTGCTTGAATGCCTTACTGGGCAAAATATTTGAAAAATAATTTCAAAAAATATAGTAGAATTATAGAGAAATAATTAAATTAAATCCAAAACTCAAATAATCAGATCAATAAAATGACCATACCCAAACTACAAATCGGGGCCTCTAGGTTCTGATTTGTAAATTTTTTTTTTGCCTCATGATCAAATTTCACCCAACATAGAAAAATTTATAGTTGATCTTCACTGAATCAATGCTCCAGATGCAATGGTGAGGTTAGATCTAGCTCTAGATGCTCCCAATTTTTGTGGATGCTCCAGATTCATGTCGAGGTGTTGAAGTATGAACAGTCTCAAATGACTATGTGTAGAGAAACTCCCTCAACTCTGATACCATGTAATAATTTGTCTTAGGCCAGAATTCACCCAAGACCAAGTAACTCGAACACAAGCACAATAGTAGACCAATAAAGAGAGTATGATCAAAATGATGATATATTCAATATGCCATATCAAGAGTACACTAGGAGTGCCTATATATAAAGGCCTCTAAAGAGCTTCTAGAATGCATAGAAGTCTGCATCATGATAAGTCATACAACTAGGCACATGTCCACCAGATATGGGTTATCCTCCATTAAGCACATAATTAAGAGTGATGATGTGAGGATAAGCCTACAATGGTGTATCACGCAAATCAGTAGTGTAGACAACATGTGCTAAATTAAGAGTGCAAATAACTATGTTTTCAACATGACAACTCAATGAATGATGCAAAATCCCATGTTGTAGATACCACGTGCTTAATTAGAGTTTCATACTTCTATGAGAGTACACAAACTCCTAAGTGTCTCACCTAATTAAATAATAAAATAATGCAAAATAATTGAATAGTGCATTAACCTAAGTAAACTTAAGTAAGTGTAATAAGTAAATACTTATTTACACCAACAAGAACCATTACTGCAATTGTGGATAATGTTATAAACTATGATTTGATCAAGAAAAGTGAGCATGACGGAGATGAAGGATTTTTTTTTTCTCCATGGGGAATTTCAAGGATCTGGGCCCAAATAGCTTTCCTCCAGCTTTCTTTCAAGAACTATGGACAATCATAAAATATGATGTAAAACATTGGCCAAAGGCTTTTTTAATAAAGGGAGATTCCTGGAAGAGCTTTATTAGACATATATTGTTCTAATTCGTAACATTGGTTAGTCCACTAGGATGGAGGATTTTTAGCCCATAAGCCTCTATAACACTGTGTATAAGGTTCTTTCTATAGTTTTTTTTCAATTGATTGAAGTTACTTTTCCATATGTTTATTATCCCATATACTAGATGGAAAATTTTGGATACGGTCATTACTTGGCATGAAGTCCAACACTCTATGGTGACAAGTAGGAACCTGGGCATGGAAATGAAACTAGATATCTCGAAGGCATATATGATAAAGTGATTCAAGAATTTCTATTCAAAATCTTGGTTTGGCTCAAATTTGGTGAAAAAAATTATCCTTCTGATTAATTAGTTTATCAACTCCATCCAATTTGTTGTTCTCCTTAATGACACTTCTTGAAAGTTCTTCAATACTATTAGAGGGCTTAGGCAAGGTGACCCCCTTCTCTCCTACTTATTTATCATTATGGAAGAAGTCCTAGGGGATGGATCAAATGTATTAAACCTACTACAACTATTTCCCTAGAGGTTCTACAACAAGTTGTGGATGATGCTTTCCTCAACGGGGCTAGGTGCTAGAAGGAGCTCCTAGACTATAATGCTGAGGCATTTGGACAACATATTAACTATCATAAGTGAAATATCTACTTCTTCAACACTGAAAAAGACCTACAAGGTCAAATAATTAGGTAACTCAATTTCCAAATGACTACTCTTCCTTATGCATATCTTGGGCTTTCCCTCACTATTAAGGAGGTCACTCCCTAGTTGTGGAACCTGATAGTGAAGCGCATGTAGAGAATGATGCATGGATGTTAATTCTTATCACTTTCCTAATTTGTAGTTGTTGGAGGATGAAACTAATGCATTTTTTGATTAAAATATAAGAGGTTCTTTATTCTATTATAGGCCATGAAAAGTATGCTTCTTCTTAGTGTAATTCATGGAAACAATGCCTATTTTTTGTTGTTGTTCATGTTCCCGCAACTGGTTCTTAGCTGATGTAATTTATTTATTTTCATTTAGTGATTTGCAATATTTATTTTTCTTATTGAAATAAAAAAAGTATTTCTAATTCATTTTGTTAATTTAAAAATAGGATAATTTCAAATCTCAGAAGCTCATTTGAGCCATGTTCCACATTTGAATGAATTTTAATTAAAAAATAGGTTACTAAATAATATCAACAACAAACAAGTCTACTCAAGGCTTTTAGGAGTTGATTCTCCCTCAGTCCAAAATCATAATAAAAAAAATGATGGTGTGGTATGGGTCATTCCTGATCTTAGGTGGTCCAAAATCAACTTTGATTGGGTATCCAAAGGAAATCTAGGTCTATCTAGAATGGGTATTATTGCCACATTAGAGGATGGGATCATTTTGGCTTTCAGTGCTAGGAGAGAGATGTACATAACAAATAACCAAGCTAAGTGCTTGATTATAATGGATGCTATCATGTTGGGGATTAGACTTTGAGTATAGACACTACAACTAGAAGGTGATTCCTGAATTATGACCAATGGAATTTCTAAGGGAAATTTGGAGGTAGGTTCCTTGGATATGTATATCAAACAGATCAAAAAATTGTTAGACAATTTTGATGAATTCAAAATTACTCATGTCCTAAGGGAAGTGGACTCATTAGAAGAAGATTTCCAATGTATTTGTGGAACAATTTTCAAATGGAAAGTTTGAAATGATGAAGGTAGTCATGGATATCCGACCTCATAAACTAGATTTATGTCCAATACTTGATAAGCATGGTGAGTGAAGCTCAAGAAATGACTACTAAGGCACATCTTATGGAATAATAATTTCAAAGTAAGGGTAGGCATCATTTTTCTATATCCTTGGCTTTGGAATTCCTCCACCTTAGGTGCGACATCATATCGAGCCCATTGAATTTCCTTTTGTTAGAATATATAGTCCACCAATGTAATTAAGGGGGGGATGGGGTGAATTAGTTATCCAACTATTATCACAATTAAAAACCTTATCAAACCTTAACCATATGAGAAATATAATAAGTAACCATACCAAGATACTCATACATAATAACACCAGATATGTTAACTAGAGAAACCCTTGATCGGAGGGAAAACCTTGGTGGGGATGGTACCCACAAGATGATGTACTAATATAAAGATTCCTTGTTAGAGGATGAACCCTATTAGGAGTCTATGAAAACATTCAACACATATTAGTACCCTTTAGGAGACTATGAATCCCTGTCAGGAGATTTTAACCCTGTTAGGAGTTGTTCCAACCCTGTTAGGAGTTGTAGAAGGTAGATGAACAGACTGTCCAAACATCTTCAAGGGAAAGACCTGTGAACCCACTGTCTAAATGATTTTTCTATTATTCCTTATAGAATAACATAATTGTACTATACTTCTTCATTCCTCTTCCTTAGTCCTATTGATCAAACTTCAGCTTCTTTTGATCTTGATACCAGATCACCAACTTCACATTCAACAATTCCTTGGATTTCTTACTCACATTTGCCAAACACTCTACTCTTGTTCTCACACTTCACACTCTATGCATACATTAAACTAAGGAAAACATATTTCCTTTATGCTAGGTCCTCAAATCAATTCCTTGAGTCAGCCTTGAGGCTTTCCCAATTAATTATAATAGGACCACAATTAAATTTTTAAATATTTTACAACTACAAACCACTGTTAGCTCATAGACTATGCAACTTCTTACACGTGTGACTTCAAGACTTGTGCACTTGCTGACATCATCATTAGACTATCCTCTATCTTTTTGTAACTTCACATATCTTGATTCTATCTTTGTTAGGAGATAGAATCTAATCATTAGAAACTTCTTATTAGGTACTTTGTCTTTGCACCAATCTCTATAAATCACATATACCTTCTGTACATCTTTGACTAATATTACATGCACTTCCCCTCATAATCTATTTTTTCTTGCTATGAATAACCTTTACATACCATTCTTGCTTTGTTTCTCACAACTTCACCTCATTCATTCATCTTTTTTTTGAATACCCATTTAGTTCATATAACATTCTTGTCTTTAGATCTTGGAACAATTTCCCATGTGTAATTCTTCACAATTTGGTCTATTTCTTCCTTCATTTCTTGAATCCAATGATCATCTTTGCATACCTCATCATAACTTTTAGGTTTAACTTGAGAAATCAAACATAATTCCTTATTTACTTTGTTTCTTGTCATCACTTCTTTGTCTTTTCTTGCAATTATTTTCTTTGGAGGGTGATTCTTTTGTCATCATGATTATGTAATAATATAAATATTCCTTGTTAGAGGATGGGCCCTATTAGGATTCTATGAAAATTTTTAGTACATATTAGTCCCTATTAAGATCCTTGGAATCCCTATTAGGAGTGGTAGAAAATAGATCGACCCACTGTCCAAATAGCTTCAGGGGCAAGACCAATGAACCCACTATCCAAATGATCTCTATGTCATTGCTTGTAGTATAATAGAATTTTACTATACTTCTTCCTTCCACTTCCTCTTTCCTATCAACCAGACTTCAACTCCTTTTGATCTCGATACTAGATCACCAACTTCACATGCAACAATTTCTTGGATCTCTTACTCGCATTTACCAAACACTCTACTCTTATTCACACACTTCACACTCCATGCATATATTCAACCAAGGAAAACATCTTTCCTTTATACTATGTCCTCAAAAAAATTTCGGCTTTCCCCATTAATTATAGGACCAAAATAAGATAATTAATTATTTCGCAAATACACACTACTACTAGATCACAATTTATACAACTTTTCACATGTGTGAAACCAAAACTTGCACACCAACAGACATCATCATGAAACTATTCTTTGTCTCCATGCAACTTATCATATCTTGATTCTATCTCTTTTAAAAGATACAATCTAATCATTAGAAACTTCTTATTAGGTACTTTGTCTCTAAATTGATCTTTGTAAATCATATATATCTTCTATATGTCTTTGACTTATGTTACGCACACTTAACCTCATCATCACGACACATTGTAGAACATGTGCTTAATAGTGCATCACTTGAACATAAAAACTTTATTCATACGACCATGATCTTTGTCTGCTACTTTGCCAGTCTTCATAGAAAATTTACTATGTTGTCATCAATGACAAAAACAATCATGAATGCAACATTTTAATTATGCCACATGCTCACCAATTCTTTGGATGCACCCCCAAAGGAATATTGTCAACATTCATGCTAACACATTTCTCATTTGAGGATGGTGACATGTGTATCTATAAGCCCTCTAAATCCGTGCAATCATTTTTGCAAATAGGTAGAAAGCACCAACCATTGTAGCAACAATTATGATACTTAGTATTTCATGAGACTTCATTTGTCTTCAAATACATGGAAACTTTACCAATAATTTCTTATCACAAACATGTGCTTTGAAGAAGAGCTAAGAGCTGGTATGCATCATGGAGGTAAACTTTTCTTTGTCCATGGATGGGCTAATTCCATAATTTAGAAGGTCAATTTTTGTGAACAAGATAAGGAAGAAATTTATGTTTGATGGAGTGTTATTCTGGGAAGCATCATACTTAATTTTGAGGGAGAAATTTTTGGTAGTTGAGTGGCACTTGAGGTCCAATCTTTACATTTTATCTATTTTCTTATCAATAGCTCTGATGGTGGTTGTCATGAAAGTCGAGGCTCTATATGTGACTAGGAAGTGTGTTGCCCATATCATTTGTAGGGTCAAGATGTGTGTTGGCATCTAAAAGGAAGATCACCATTATTTTTTGATTGGAGGTAGGGATGATGATCTCAACCCTTTAATGGTGTGGGTTTCAAATTTTCCTATGGAGGCACACCTCCCTATTACCCATTGGGCTTGGTACAAACTTACATCTTTTCTTCATTTGTACATGGAGTAGGTTTTGGTTGGTGAAAGTGTAGTGGAATGTAGGAAATTGATCCCTTAGAGATTGACTAAACCCATCAGCGAGGATGAGAGGCTCATGATTTGTAGAAAATCCCCTATGAAAATAAAAATGTGGGTAGCTAGTTGTAGAATCACTAATCATTTTGTGCATTCCTCAACTATTGGGCATAGTGCTGCTGAGCCTTCATCTCTAGGGAATGGTGTCCTAGAGCCCCTAGGTCTTCAAATTCAATTTGGGAATTTTTCTAGAGAGGACATTGATGTAGGAGCATCCTAGGGTATTCAACAATCATATATGCAGGAGCACTGAGCTCAAATTTGTAGACTTATGTTTCACGCAATTAGGGTTATGTTTAAGATATGTTTGGGGAACTTTTCCTATGTGTGCATGATTATTGGAGTGATATTATTAGAGTTAGATCCTTTTTGGTGGTTGTTAGTAGCATGTTCTTGACTTTTTTATAGACCTTGGAGATTGTTTTTGTGAGCTTCCATCTATGGGATTTGGCTTATACATGCTCTTGGATTTGGATCATTGGATGGTACATGGACCTATGTCTAAGAGCACATGTATTCTTATTTGGTCTTATGATTTATTCATGCTTTGTAAACTTTGGATTTATCCTAAGTATTTACTATTTAAGTCTGTTAGGCCAACTTGTGGCTTGAGTGTGCATTTAATATAACTTGCTAGGCTGAATTGTGGATTCTTTTAGTACAAGTAAAGGGTATTGTGATGTTTTGAGTGATTCAATTCAGCATGGAGTAGCTGAGAAGAACTATGTTTAGTAGAGCTACTAGCTAAGTGTGGTCTTGGGAAACAAGAAGGTTTCCTAGTGTCTTGCAAGCACAAGTTTAGATTCTTCTTGGGGTTTCTACCAAATTGCATCTTTGGATAGCTAGGTATTTTGGATCTTGTGAGATCTTGCAAAGCTATTATTATAATTTCTTATGTATTTGGCTATAACCTTGAAGACCTTATAGTCAGGCATTTTGGGTGTAATTCTTATGATTATATTATGATAATTGCCATTGTTTTGGACCTAAATTTGATTTGTGTTATTGTTTATATTATGTTGTGTGGTTATTTGTTGGTGGCTAGGTCATCACCTTTGGGGATACACCTACCTTGCACTACATCAGGCATGGACATCTCCCTCATTCCTAATCATGGTGTGGTGTAATATGGAAATCATAGGTGTGCTCGTGGATGTTCTGGAGGTCACATTGCAAGGGAAAGATTTCCTAATTTCACAAGGGAAGATGCTACCAAATGGTTCTCTTAGTATGTTCTTGGGGCCCATTTCATGTAGGATAGTGGTGTTAGTTTGTGGTGACTGATCAGGAAAGTACTATACATACTTCATAAATTCTTTGGGGCTATTATTTGCCAATGGTAAAAAATTTTGGGCTACTATTCACCATTCGCCAATAGCACAAAATTTTGGGCTACTATTAACCAATTGGTGATTGTTTATATTTGCCAATGTATGGCCAACATGTTGTAACTAATTTTAACCCTAAAGTGGGAAAATACTTGTATAAAAGGGCTTAGGGTTAGGGATTGTTTCATTGATGTGATGTGAAAATTGGTTCTTGCAGTGGTATTGAGCTGCAAGGGATTATAGATTGTAATTAGGTTGTAATCACTGGATTGTAATAATATTAGACTTGCTGTTTGGTGGATGTAGCCCAGGGATTTGGCGAACCACATTAAATCTTGGTGTCTTGTGTTATTTTCTGTGTGATCTATTATTTTTTGATATTGGTTATACTTGCATGTAATTGTTATTTCTATCCATGGTTTAATCCTAACAGGTGGGTAGTTTTGTGGGTTAGGTATGGCTCTTTTTGTTAGACCACATATTTCTATTGGTGGCTATTTTTGTAACCCTTTAGTATATACAATTGTATGCTCCATAGCTAATGGTGGGGTTTTTTTTTTTCGGATGGGTGGGGCTTGGTTATGGCCAATTTTGTATGGAAGCCTTATGGTGACCCCCAACATCTAACTTTTCATTCCAAGATATTAATATAAAGATATTATTATTCATAAAAAAAAATCAGTAACAAATTGCAAAAAAAAAGTGTATATGAAATTGTGTATACTGTGTGTTTCATTAATAATGTTTAGTGACTTGTTAATTTAAAATAAAATAAAAAACATATTATCAAATATAAAACTAATGTATGTTTAATAAGTGATTGCATCACATCATCATTAAATTACTATCAATTAATTTGAAACAAGTGATTTAAAAAAAAAATCTCATAAAAGCAACTAAATAAAACACAATATTGTGTTATTAGGCTTTGCTTAATAGAAATCATGCAATTTCAATTAAAATTCAAACCACCAAAAATGACTACAATAAAAAATATGACTATATATATCCACTATAAAATAAATAGCCAACGTGTTAGAAACATCCCCCAATGCTCATACCACAGTTAAGAAAGAGAAAGAAGTACAAAAGATCAACTTGCTAGAAGTTTCTTGAAGCTAAATCCATCCAACAAGGTCTAGGAACTACTCGATTCCCCTCCCCTCAAATTAATGAAGTGCACATCCTTCCTTTGAGTGATGATGGTAGTTTATTTATATAATAATTATAAAAAAGTATTTGAAACATGCGTGGATCATCTAATACATTACATATAGACCTACTAGAGAAAGTTATTTTAACGTGACTAAATTTTTGGGTACTATTAAAATATATTGACCTAGAATTTGGAAACCTCAATAATGGTTTGAATAGATTGTGATTTGAAGATTTTGTAGCTTTTGAAACCTGCTTTGCCAAAAATTTGTTTGAATTCTCTTTCAGATCGCTCCTTTCCCCCATTACTATATACCATCATTCCCATATCAAATGCCAATCCTACTCCTTTGAGATATTTTTCTTCATTAGCTTCATCGTTAATCCCTTCAACAAGAAGGGCATCCACAATTATAACTTTTCCATTTTCTGGTATGGCCTCATAGCACGTTTTCAACACTCTTAAACAATCATCATCATCCCAATCATGCAAAATCCACTGCAATGAGATTTCCAGTTCAAATTACATTGTTAGTCAAAATTTATAAATTTGATACAAATGGTACATAAGCTTATATAAGATTATATACCTTCATAAAAATAGCATCAGCGGGTGGAATATGTTCAAACATGTTGCCACTAATGTGCTCTACTCCTACAATGTCAAAAACCAAACCATATTTCACTGTCAAAATGCTATGCTATATAAAATATTATAATAATAATTAGCTCATAAAATTAGTGTTTATCTTCATATAATTAAGGAGCTTTTAAATAAAAATACAATTCACTATAAAATTCTAAATATCACAAATTTCATATAAAAACAATTATAACAATTGTATTATTAACAAGATTAAATAATTTTTATTTCTCAAATTAAAACTAGTATACAAAAATTGAGATATATTTTATATACTATTATTATTTACATGTATGAATTAATATTAAACATAAAAGAAAAAGTAAGAATTTTTTATATGCATCCATAAATTTTTCCCATGTTAAAATGATGTCTTAAAGTTAATCATATAAAGTTATTCTTAACAATAAGACGTGTGCACTATTAAAAAGCCTTTCATCAATCAAACCAATGAACTAAAGTCAAGTCAATCTTACCAGCAATAGGAAGTGCAGAAGAGATAACATGAGGCAGATCAAAATTAATCCCCCTAATGTGTTTGTAATGCTCCACAATAATGGACAACGCAGAGCCCACACCTCCCCCAACATCAACCAAAGAGTTTATTTTCTTAAAACCGTCCTCATATATCTTGACAACATTACCCATGACAGCACGAGTGTCACAAGACATGGCCTCGTTGAACGTTCTGTTCGCTTCAGGGATGTCTCTAGTGTAGTCCCAAACACTCATACCATGAAAAGCCTTTCCAAAGGCGCAGGTGCCTTCTAACACAGACTCATGCAAATGCAGCCATCCCGGAGTGGTAATATGGTTGATGGATCCCAACAACAATGGAACATAGTTGCTATTCTCCTTAACAAGCAATTTAGAAAGGCCAGTGAGACCATATCTGGTTTGCCTGAAGTCCTCCTCGTGTGGGATCTCAGTAAAGACTTGGTGGGCTGCTAGAAATCTCAGGAGGCGAAACAGATATTCTATACAAGGTGGGCTTTCATTGGAGGCTGAAATGTGGGCAGCAATATCTTCTAGGGTTAGAGAGCCATCATGGGAAGAAATTATGTCAGGAATATTCAACAAAACGGCAGCTCTGAGAGCCATGGGCTTAGATAGGCCAAGTATAATGTCATAGAGTTTTAGCTGAGATAAGAAACTACTTTCAGGTTCTTGCCTAGAAATTTTAGAATCCATGGCAAAGGATATACTGAGATCGTTGGATAATGGTGTGGAGTAAAGGGGGATAAGAGCACCTCTTTATAATACCAATAGTTAGTCTCACTTCTCAATGGAAATAAAAAAACAGTCTCATATTCGTGCCTCACATGATTTAGACTTTGATTGTGCTAGATAGCATGTAGATTTTTCATGAGGTAATTTCGGAGGTAGCATGAATGGCGTGGGTTTGGTTAATCAATACAAGAATAAACAAATAATAATAGATAGCAAACTTTTCAAAAATAAAAAACACATGCATTAATAGTAGGCTATTTTTCAAAGTTTTTTTGGGTTGGTGATGACCATTGGTTGGTGATTGACTATTTGAGTGCTATTACAGAGATATTTCATAATAAAAAAATACATGCACTAATAGTTGGCCATTTTTAAAGTCCTTTTGGTTGGTGATTGACCATTTGCATACTACTATAGGAATATTTCATTAAGATTGGTGGACTATTTGACAACAAGTAATGGTATTTTTGAGTGAAGACAATTTAAAAATGTCATTTTTTTATTGTCATTCCATGGTCTATACAAAGAGATCTTGAATATCTAGAAAGCCAGAATCTTAGCGCTAAGTTGTTATCTCACATAAGAAGATGTAGGGAAATAATTGTTAAAATTGAACATACCATTTAGGAGTTCTAGGCTTACCATGTTAGCCTACAAGCTACTAGGTGTTTTTTCATAGATGTCAAAATGATATTTTTCTTGTTTTGAATCAAATATAAGTGTTAGTAGGAATAATGTGACTTGTTAAATAAATTTGTCACATATAGTTAAATGAAATAATCAAACTAGCACCTAACATGGTGTAGACTTTAATTTTGTTGGATAAAAATGTAGTTTTAAAATAGTAAAATGATTAATCAATAAAACAACAACAATAATCTTATCTTTCAATAAGTAAAATCAATTCAATTGTTAGTATGAATCAAATAAAATTACTAACTATTGATATTTCTCATGTTTGCTATTATCTAAAAGTGGAAGTCTTCCCATAAATTGTGTGGGAAATTGTTCACTAGCACTTGCACTTGAAGGATGTGCGACGGATAAGTTGAGAAGAGAAAAAAAGAAGTGCAAGTTTATCTAAGACGATTGCCTTTTTTGTGTGGGTTTAGAATTGTGTCTTTCATCATGGAGATTTAGTTTACTATGGACATTATAAGACCTTGAAATGATTCAAATGACATCATGCTCCTAACCTTTACCTCTCTATTGTTTCATTTTCCTTATTGTTAATTTAGAAGTGGAAGATTATCAATTTTATTGAGTAATCGTCATAATTAGACAAATGAGTCCATTCTATTAAAATTTTGTATTTATAGGTATAAATATAAATAGTAAGATAAAGAATACGTGTGTAGCTAAACATAATATTATAGTATTTCATGTCTATATTATATTAAAATATTAACATAAAAATGAAAAAACATATTGAAGGATAAATTCTTCACTATCAAATTATTACAAGTATATTGCTTTAATTTCATTCAAATAGTTTTTTTTAATATATTTCAATATTTCTTTTAATCATTCAGTTACAAAATTTTAATTATTTAAGTTGACATGTGCTATAAATAATCAATAAATATGTCAGTTTATATTATTATTTTTTGCATAATTTGATGTGTTAATAATTAAGGGAGTAATCATTAGATTATATTTTTATATAATATTGAGAATAGATAAAAGTAAAATAAATTAATACATTAACAAATTAACAATTAATGACGAATCTCCAACCATCAAACAAAATACTATAAATTGCTTTACATCTTTGTATCTTCAGGTTAATTGGTGAATCCCCAAAAATCCAAAATAGTCTTTCTAAATATTGATCCTCAGGTACAACAATGGTTGATCTTCTTTAGGGGATTTTCTTTGAGCCCCTTCCCTTGTAATAATTTGGACATTCCTTTTGTTACAAGGTTTGGAAAACACAATTTTTGTGAGAAGGTTATATTTACCATATCTAATAAGAGCATTTCCTAGAAACATTAATGGATAACCCTCCCTAGTAAAATCATGATGATTATATCAACTTTGAATGTGATTCCCATCTATCTTATGTCAATGTTGGATAGGCCAAGAAAATTAGTGCAGGAGTTGTAATCTTGGGATAAGTTTTTTCATCCTAAAGAGTAAAGTGGGGTGGAACTCATGGTTTAGCCCATCAAAAAAGATTTGGGTGTTAAGTTATTTGAAAAATATATCATAATCCAAATTTAAAATGGCTAGACTTATGTATTTTAAACATCTGCAAGGGAAAGACTCTTCACTGCTAACTCCTTTCCAAAGGACTCTAAGGTTTGGAATTTTATCTCATCTAGTAGAGACCTTATAATTCACTCCCTCTCTTGGCTTATTCATGATGACTCCAAAAACCTCTTTTGGAATGATTTTAGGAATATATTCCTTCCTTTCTTTCAAATTCAAAATCGGTCTCCTTTGGAGGATCGCCTAAGGGATATGGGAGGTATTCATCTTTTACAACTACTTTGTAATTGACATCCTCTTTCCCTCCTTCTTCTAAGTGGAAGGTTCTCCCAATCTTAGATGTTTCTTAGGATTGTGTTTCTAACTTAGAGTCTGAATTAAATAGAAGATGGTTGTTGTATCCCCTAAGAATACAAATTCATTTGGACCCAATCACACTCTAGGTAGTACATAGTCAAATTTAGTTATGAGTTTAGCAAATTATAATAGATCACATTGACTTGTGGCCCTCTAGATTACTCTAGGCTGTTGTCTTGCCAAGGCTAGTGTATTCGTGTGATTGCCATCTAGGATAGAGTCCTTATTAGGATGGGGTTAGATCAATTAGGATCACAACATTATTTTCTTGTACTTTATGTGGCTTCATTGTGGAACCTTTAGATGGATTATTTTTACATTGTCCTTTCTCAGTGGGTTGTTAGTACTAGTTATTCTCCAAGTTGGCAAGTCATTGATAATGGGATTTAATATTTTCTCATTCTTTAAGGGTTAGTAATTTTCATATATGGCCTCATGTTTTACTTCTATCTTGGAGATAAGTCCTTCCATAATTATCTAGAATATTGTCTCTAGAGAAACAATATTATTTTTAGGAAAAAAATATTACCATTGTATGAGGTCATTTGTAAGGTTAAATAATCTATCTCCGAGGTTGTTATGACTTATGTCTATACAAAACATCAAACATCTTAAGATATTTACACGTTGGGAAAGTCTTGGCCTCTTGAAAATCCATTCCTTCTCAAGGGTGTAGGGCATATGAGAACAATGATGAATCTGGGACTAATGTTGTCTAGAATCCTCCCCTCACAGGCATTTATAAGTTAAATTTTGATGGTTCTTCTTGGGAAATCCATGTTTGTTAGGTGTTGGTGTTATCATTAGGGATATTTCTAGCTTAATTGTAAATTTATTTGTAAAAATATTCCTCTTGGACCTAATAATATTGTTGTAATGGAGGCTTAGAGTTTAGGTATTTCTAACCTATGATCAAGGGGGACACAATGACCATTTATCATGCAATTATTTATAGAAAATCTAACTATTTGAACTAGCAATACCATTTCAAGGACATGATCCTTTTGCAACTTTGTTCCTTGTCTCAATACAAGTTCAAATATTGCTATCATGAAATTAATGCTTAGATTGTTGATTTTCTTGCAAACAAGGTCATTACTGATGATCTACCTCTACAAGTTTTTGATGTGGAATTATTGCCTTGTAACTCCTCTACACATCTCTTGATATTTAGTTGTGGGTTGGATTATTTTGGCTATATTCTTCATTTATTGATTCCATGGAGTATATTTATAGGGTAAGTGCAAGAAGTTAGATCTCACTTTTGGGCAAAAGGTGGAAGTGTTTTTCCTATTTTTGAAATTTCTTGTCAATTGATGTCAAAATTTGAGGCATTTATAGATTGAGTAAAAAGAACTAAAAATTATAGTTTTCAGAATCTACTTTTTGAATATGTAATTTATTCGTTTACCCATATGATACATTTATTTTTAGTATGAATCTTTAAAAACCACTTTTTCAAACTGTATGTTTCAAGACCATACCACACTTGTGTACGAACACCATAATTAAACACAAATAAATGATTTTTTGTAAATTCTTTTAGAGGAAGTTACCTAACACATCAAATATTGATGATAATATTTTTCCTTAATTTTTTATTGAATAATATATTTATTGTTAATTTTTTTATTGGCTATAAAGCTAAATTTTAAAAATTCTCGTGTACGGATACCATAAATTGATCAAATTTTCACTTTTTCCAATTTTTTTTTAAAACTTGAAAATAATTATATGTAGATTGATGACATAAAAATTAATTTTAGAAAAATCATAAAATAAAAAAAGTTATTAAAGGTTTAGTGAACCTCGCTATTTTACATTTAGGTACCACCTTTGATTAAAAAAAATGCAAGAATAGTAAATATAATCATAACACGAAAAAACACATATTTCTAAAATTAGGACAGCAAGAATTCTAATGGGTTTTTGTTTTGTAAAAAAAATTGATTGGGAAGACCCTCTAAAAGTTATGGTAAGGTGTGAATTCATTAGTTCAATGCATAGGCTTGGTCTCACCAAGCCTATCCCAAACCAAAAGCTAAGGCATGAGAAAAAGATCTTGACCCATGTTGTAAGAAATGGGCTCCCGTTATTTGAAATTTAAAAAATGGGTGCCAATTTAGAAAAAGTGATATCAGCATTGAAAATGCATTTAAAATCCCTAAATTTTTTTAAAAAATTATATATTTTTAAAAATAGACAACCATTTTTAAAAAATAAAAAAGGGTACCCTTTTTTTAAAAATAAAAAATGAGTATCCTTTTTTAACATTTTAAAAATTAGTGCCTATGTTTAAAAAAAACAACAATTTTATTTTTTTTCAAAAATGGGTACCCATTTTCTGAAAATAAAAAATGGGCACCCGATATTAAAAAAATGGGTGCTCATTTTTTGAATTTTGGATCAGGCACTTGAGCCTAATATGGGTGCCCATTTTTTTAAAAGATGTACTTGTTTCTAAAAGAGCATGATCTCAATTTGTAAACTTCTATGAAATTGAGACCCAACTTGTTGCTTCTACCCAATATCAATCACAAGTTTGGATTAGGTAGTTGGATTACTTCATATGTATGTCTCCTCGCATCTCTTCATCTTCTACAACAAGATTCTCTACTTTGGGTTGATCTTTAATTCCATTAGTTGCTACTTTCTTTATATATTCCATTATATATAAATAAAACTCTCTCAGTTCTTCTCAATACTTATACTTCTCAAAACTAGTGGTTATCACCCTTTCCATGTTGGTATACAGAGTGTCATCATGGTTCAATTTCCTCATTTATTTGACATTTAAATGGTGGGATTATGGTTATAATTTTTTATATATGCTACTCTACTATATTATGAATTAGATTATTTTGGATAGCTAACTCTCTCTTATCCCTATCCTATCCCACCACCTTACCTCCAAATTTGCGATTTATAAGATTAGATATTCCTTTTACTATTGTCTCTTTCAATGTGCATATGCATGCAGCTATTAACTTGTGTGAATTACAAGCTCATGTTTTTTTGCACACACATCATTGCCTAGTCTTTAAAATTGTCTTGTAATACAATTCTATATTTTAGGATGGATATGCATTATTGTTCCAAAAAAGGCTAGATATTTTATCAAGTTCATCTTTTATTTATTTGGGTTGTGCACTAGGTAAAGGTTGAATGCCATAGAAATGTGAAAATATCAAGTGTCCACATTTTTCTAGGATATGGTTATTTGACATGCTATTGTAATTATGTCTTAGGTCTTAGATTTTTGATTTAGGGCTATAACCAGATGTTTTCTTCACTCAATTTTTACCTATGATATGCCACCTGAATGAGATTTAAATGTATGCTTGCAATTAATGAAATGGGCATACATTTTTACCAAAACTAAAAATAATTTATAATATTAATCTTTATACTATTTGATAATTATGACAAAAATAATTTAAAAATTAAAAAAAAAACATTAGCAAATAATTTGAAATATTATTTTCAATTTTAATTTTAATTTTTTTTTTCTTTAAATACTAAAATATCTAATAAATAATATAAAATCTTCTACATGACTATTCAACTATAATTATTTATACAAAAATAATTCTTTTTCCCCAACAATCTATAAATTAAGACATGTCATTAATTGGAGTATCACCTATGTTTAAAGGTTTTTATTAGGCTTGAGTAAACCTATGGATTAAAAAATATATCGTCTAATGGAAGAAAATAAGAAATTGTGAATATTTCTTTCATGTGTGAAGACAATATTTTTATAATCAAGCATGTGCTTATTTGTTTAACATACTAAAATTAGTTTTTTTGTTTATTGTGTTCTATATGAAATTTTATAGATTCAGCATATAGCTTACTTTTAGATTTCAATTGCATCAAGTTCATAGCATTTTTCATGGTTATTTTCTTAAGGATCTAAATTATAAACCAATGGCTTTAAAGTTACATAAAAGGAAATTATTGATAAATAGAAAACAAATTCAAAAAACAATTTTTTGGTGAAAGGTTAAATGTACATTTTGTAAATAGAAGAAATATATTCTTAATTTCAATATCACGTTTTTGCTTTTAATTGAATTAGTTGTGATGTAACTAATGAATTGTAAGCTTCTCAATATATAAATAAATTTGCAAGGGAAGAAATATAATGAAACTTTAACTTTCATGCAATGAAATACTAAGATTACATAAAATGATAATTATGTAAAGAAACAGTATGTTGCTACTAAGTGGATAACTTGTAGTAACCCAAATAAATTCAATGTATATGGAAATATTATTTAAAAGTGTAATAAATTATAATTACTTAAAATAGATCTTTTCAGTTTGTGTATGTGAACACATTTTAACGAATATTCTTAATAAGCATTAACATATGCAACATGTTCTAGTTGAATTGATGGTTTTTAGTTGAAGCTTTGGTACCAGACTAAAGGATAGAGATTTAATAAATTTATTGATGTAGAGAATCATGTAAATCTAACATAGAACCTCAAATAAATCATAGTGTTCAATTATCAACACAATGTCTTGAACATGTCAGAGGCAATAAGACATGTTTCCCAATATAATCATCAATCAAACCACCATTATCATATATTCTCCATAGATATAAATACATATACTTTTATATCCATCTCTTATTAGTTAGATATGAATCATTTAAACACTTACATCTATCCATTACTTACAAAAAAAAACCAAGAATTGTCCAACTATGAAATATACTCTATTATAGTCATGAAAATACAATCATAAATAATCATTCACAACTATTAAAATATTTATAGCGAATCCAATCACACCATTGATATTTTATAATAGATAAATATAGATATTTCTTCGATTTTATAGCAAGATGGAATGGTGCAATAGAAGTTATGATTATTTTTCCAAAACTAGTCATTGTGAATAAAGGTTTTGGGAAATTAAAAATGGTTTTCACCAAAAAAATGATAAATTTCTCAATAATTCATGAAATCATCTCAAAGAAAAAGTAATTGAAATATTATTCAATATAATACACTACCATAATATAAATACATTTGTTTCTAGGTTGTACATGGTCATACAAAACCTTGAAACAAGAGGAAAAACTTTCAAGACAATAATATAATGGATTGAAATAATGAAAATATGATTCCAAAATGCTTCCAATACTTTCCAATCCTTCTCCAACTTTACATTATGCCTATGAATGACCATTATAGAGGTTTTTATAGCCTTTAGACCTTCACATGGAAGTTACAACTACTCAACTTCCTCTTATGACCATATAATTTCTCAATTTATCTTTTTACAACTTTCGAAAAGTTGCATTTTACAACTTTTGACAAATGATTTTTAAAACTTCACAAAAACCTTCAACACCTATTAGGATGGAATATTAATGTCTTCTATCACCATCTTTCCCTTTATTTATATTTAATACTAAAGGATTTGAGCAATAAAAATCCACAAAACTCGAAGAACACTTGCATGCAAGGACTTGTCATAGAGAAGAAAAGACAAAGAAGAGGCAAGGGTTTTGCTTTGAAAATATAAAAAATTATATATTACTAGACTAAAAGAATGAACAAAATTTACAATTGATCCATCCTTATAGAAGGAGATCTGATGTAGGAGCATCTTGCATGGGAAAATTATTGAAAAAAAAAAAAAAATTGAAAAAAGAAAAAAAATTTGGAGGAGAGAGAAAGTGACAAAAATTAAAGGAGAAATAATAAAAAAATAAGAAAAGGGAAAAAGGAGAAAAGAAAGGAAAAGAGGATTTTTATTTTCAAGGTGCATAGGTAGCATAATAGAAAAAATAAAAAATAAATGGTTGTCATTTCATTTATCAAGGTGTGTAGGTAAAATTCTAGAAAGTTATGAATATTATAGAAAGTTTTGGAAGTTGTAGAAAGTTGTGGATAATGTAGAAGGTTGTGGAAGTTGTAGAAGGTTGTGGAGGAATTCTAGAAGCTTGTGGATAAGTCATGCATGGGGTGGTAAGTGCCTATTTAAGCAAGGCATATGAGCATTTCTAATCAAGCTCAAGGAGTAGCTTGAGAAGTGGAAGCTCAAGGAGAAGCTTGAGAAGGAGAAGCTCAAGGAGAAGCTTAAGAAGGAGAAGCTCAAGGAGAAGCACAAGGAGAAGCTTGAGAAGGAGAAGATTGAGAAGTAGAAGCTTGAAAAGTAGAAGCTTTGGAAGGAAAATCTTGAATGTGTGAAAGTTGGAAGGTGTGAAAGAGAAAGAGGAGAAAGTGAAGAGTAAGTTTTCCTGAGACTGTGGATAGAGTGCCGAATGTGAGGCAGTTTACAGCAGGATTGTGATGGAGTTGTGACTGTGTAGACAGAGCGCCGAATGTGAGGCAGTTTACACTTGGATCTTGGATTAGGTTTGTGAGAAGAGCTAGTGACTGTGGTTTAGAAACAAGAAGATTGCTTGGTGGCTTGCGAGCACAAGTTGAGATCTTAGAGGTTTTTACTAGAGTGTGGATTTGGATTTGGACTAGAGTGTTGCATTCTTGGTTGTGAGTTGGTAAGGGTGGTGTGGCCCTTCGTCAGTGGTATCAGAGTGTATCTACATTAGTGGTATCAGAGCCGTATCTACATTAGTGGTATCAGAGCAGGAGATCCTGAGTGTACAAGCAGATCGCCGAAGTGTGAGGTAGTTTGTACCAGGACCTTGGTTGGGTGAAGTTTATTAAGGTGGGAGTTCCTGAGCGTGTAAATAGATTGCCGAAGCTAAGGCAGTTTGCACTAGGACCTTGGGAGGACATGCAGATTGATCGATGGATGTAGAGATGGAAGACTGAACTTGTTGAGGCATGATTGTGGAGAGCTGGTGGATTGCAAATCCATTGTCCTAGACTTGTGATGTGGTTCCTGATTGTTTGTGTGAGGTGGCAGGTTGCGATCTGACTTGCAAACAATTTGGTTGTCACAAGGAGCGTGGGAAGGATTTGTTGCAGAGGGTTTATGAAGATCTTGGGATATGGCTCCAAGAGGATTGGACCCTAAGATGATTGTGAAAATCCATGATCTAGTGGAGAGGAATTTTTCTAAGATGATTTCTTGGTTGGATGCTAGATTGGCTGATCAAGCTAAGAAGGTCAAGGTGGAAGAGGATGGTTTTGTTGATCAGATTGTGGAGTTTGATGCAAAACCTGCAGAGCAACTAGAGGTTGTTGCTAAAGATATTCCTAATGTTGTTGATGTTGGGACAGAGGTTGGTTTTCATGATCAGTTGGTTGAGTCTGACATGGAGACTGCAAAGCATTTGGTTGTGAATGATCTAGTTAATTTTGGTGGTGACCTGTTGGTTGTAGAGCACTTGATCGTGGATGATCCAGTTGTTGGAGGTGAGTTATGTATTGCAGAGCATCTTGTTGTGAGTAATGAGGTTTCTGGTGTTGAGAGTTTGGCATGTATTGATGGTGATCTACAAGTTGGTGCTGATATGGAGTTTGTTTTTGTTGATATGGGGTTTGTTTCTATGGGTGTGAATTCACTAGTTGCTAATGTGGATGAGAGTTTTCTATAGAAGCATTATGTTCAGTTTGTTCCTGGGAATGACCATGTTGATTGGATGGTTGAGATTTTGGTGTTTGATAGAGTAATGTAGATGTGGAAGACTTGCATGGTGGTTTTGTCGTCCCTATTGAGGTGGAAGCCTTTAGTGAAGATGAAGATGGTGGTAGATCTTTCTTTTGGCATCAAAGTGTGGGACACACTTTTCTATCTACCAGGGGAGTTTGATGCAGGAGCATCTTGCATGGGAAAATTATTGAAAACAAAAAAAAAATTTGGAAAAAAAAAAAATCTGGAGGAGAGAGAAAGTGACAAAAATTAAAGGAGAAATAATAAAAAAATAAAAAAAGGGAAAAAGGAGAAAAGAAAGGAAAAGAGGATTTTTATTTTTGAGGTGCATAGGTAGCATAATAGAAAAAATAAAAAATAAATGGTTGTCGTTTCATTTATCAAGGTGTGTAGGTAAAATTCTAGAAAGTTATGAATATTGTAGAAAGTTTTGGAAGTTGTAGAAAGTTGTGGATAATGTAGAAGGTTGTGGAAGTTGTAGAAGGTTGTGGAGGAATTCTAGAAGCTTGTGGATAAGTCATGCATGGGGTGGTAAGTGCCTATTTAAGCAAGGCACATGAGCATTTCTAATCAAGCTCAAGGAGTAGCTTGAGAAGTGGAAGCTCAAGGAGAAGCTTGAGGAGGAGAAGCTCAAGGAGAAGCTCAAGGAGAAGCTTGAGAAGGAGAAGCTTGCGAAGTAGAAGCTCGAGAAGTAGAAGCTTTGGAAGGAAAAGCTTGAATGTGTAAAAGTTGGAAGGTGTGAAAGAGAAAGAGGAGAAAGTGAAGAGTGAGTTTTTTTGAGACTGTGGATAGAGCGCCGAATGTGAGGTAGTTTACAATAGGATTGTGATGGAGTTGTGAGTGTGTAGAAAGAGCGCCGAATGTGAGGCAGTTTACACTTGGATCTTGGATTAGGTTTGTGAGAAGAGTTAGTGACTGCGGTTTAGAAACAAGAAGATTGCTTGGTGGCTTGTGAGCACAAGTTGAGATCTTAGAGGTTTCTACTAGAGTGTGGATTTGGATTTGGACTAGAGTGTTGCATTCTTGGTTGTGAGTTGGTAAGGGTGGTGTGGCCCTTCATCAGTGGTATCAGAGTGTATCTACATTAAGATCATAAAACTTAAAAGGGAAACCCTAAGAGGTAAATAACATTTAATTATTAAATAGAATTGCAAGTGCATAAAGTGAAATCTTAAGAAGGAAGTAAAGGTAATTTAATAATACAATAAAATTAACCCTTTACTCTAACATCGGGCCCTTAATATGAGCAAAAATGAAGCTATAAACAATGTATGAAAAAGAAAATAAGCTACAATGCTGAAAGAAAACTTGGGTCTGGACAACAAGGCTTGATGAGGTACCTAATCACAACCAAATATCTATGAATGGAGAAATGGGGAAAACCACTTGGGAAAAACCCTACTCCAAAAAGAGATAGAAAGAAAAAGTAAAAATGGTATGTCTCAAGAGACTTTGTCAAAACCATAAGTATAATAAAACCCCCCATGATAAAGGCTTGATACTCCATACCCCTCAAGATGGAAGAACTCCCATGTCAATGAACAAACCAATGCGGCTCCACTATGAAGGCACTTGACAAAGAGGATGAAACCTAGGAAGTCATAGTTGATTCTCAAAGGAGAATGCATGGGAATCTTGAAAAAAAATCTCCAATGGAGGTGGGATAATAGGTGTTTTGAATCTATTATCTAAGAAGAGATGTGTGTCCTTTGATATATCTTCAACAACTACACTAGGTGGCTCGATGACTAGAGTTGCAATGGCAGGAAATGTTGAAGAGTAATCTTGTGTAATATATGGAATTTGAACAGGAGGTGGAGGTGTAGAAGTCATGACACTGATCTTAGGAACAACACATAAGTTTAAGTCACCCGACTTTACCTTAGTAGTCTCTCATGAAGGAGAGTGACTCTTCAATAGTAGAGATGGTGGACCAAAGTGAGAGAAAGGTTATAAGTGAGAATAATGATCAACAATCCCTATAGCAACAATATATCCTATCTCACTATCTCTGATGTGCATTTAATCTTGTGCAAACTCAACTATTTTCCTTGTCTCGTTGTGTGTAATCTGATAAATAGAGAGAAGGTTAGAGGACAAAGATGGAACACATAGTACATCTTGAAATGTACCATCATCACTATTAATAAAATGTTTCACACATATAGTCATAACAATGGGTTACCCCATCAAAATGTATCGAGTAGGAGAAACCTCAATAGAAGATAAAAAATCACGAGAAGATTACATATGGTGTGAAGCACCTAAATCTAGTAACCATCTAGAAGAATGTAAAGTAGTAGTTGCACATAGTGTATGACCCTTTCCTATGTCCTTATCGTTTGACTAAAATGATGATGTCATCTATGAGAAGTAGAAGGAATATCATTTTTCTCTTTTGAAAGAAAGCTATAAAATCTGAAACCTATTTGGCATAGCCATCTAATTTCTTCTCATAACAATGTGACTAATCATAATTGGGCTTATTAAAATAAGCACACTTCATTATATTTGGCTTTGGTTTATCCCCCTTAGGAGGAGTTGGGCCTGATGAGATGTGAGGGCTAGAATCAATCTAAGACTCTATTGGATGTGACTTCTATTTCTTCTCCTTCTTTCCAAAAGATGTCTGAGTTGCCAATGCATAAGTATGTGGGCCTATGAGAGAAAATCCAATTGAGAGAGCTTAGCTTTCTCTCAAGTCAAATGATCACAAAAAGCTCAAAGGATGGCATGGTAAATCTACTACCCAAAGTATTCATTGTGGAATGGAAGGTAGAAGCAAAAATCTAAAAGTTTTCATCAAGCTCAGAAAGAATTAGGTAAATGCACTTAGTGTTAGTCTTGGTTTTTCCACAATCCTACAATAAAGATCTCTATTGTTTGAACTTCATCAAGAAGTCCTCAATGAAAGGAAACAAATTTGGTACAAAAGAGGTAAGCTCTGCCTCAATTTGAAGTGCCCTGAATTCATTCACTATACCAAACAATCCGTCAACCTTGGTCCACATAGCTAGAGGGGTATTGCACCCATCAAAATGAAACTATAGACTATCATATACCTATGAATAAATCAACTCCATTTCCTCATTCATCTTGTTCCTATGCTGCATGAGCTCAAAAGGCCTCTATAAAATTGGCTGCACTGCATCTAAACAAGATCACAACCCTTTTGACTAGAGAAATCTGTGTCATCAGGGAGTTCCTTGTGTCATAGTTATGAGGAGTCAAAAGTTCTAGACAAGAAGAGGTCTTGACCATTGTTTTAGAAGGTGTTGGATTGTTTTTTGAAAAATTTCTAGTTTACTGATGTATTATAACATAAACAATAATGCAAAACACCCCCCACAATGCAAAAAACTAAATCTCAGCTTTTAGAAGGAATGTGTATACAAGAAAAGAGAAAAAGATTTAGTCTAAGAATCACATGTACCTTTGAAAAATACTAATGAAATAAGAGAGAATTTTGATAGTGCTTGAGAAGATCTTTTGACACTTCTTTCCAATTGAAAAATAGCACTAAAATGAGCAAGTTATGCCCCATGGAAGATAGAAAGCATATTATGACTTTGAGTGAAAAAAGGTATCAAACTAGAAAAGGTCAAAAAAATAGCTTCACTATCATGTCCATCTCAGAATCATCTTTTTGATGATATTTTATTTTCCAAAAAGCGATATGATATGCTCGAGATAGCCAAAAAATCGATAGGGCCTCCGAAAGTGCAAATAAAAAAATTGGAACCCCCCCAAAATTGAAGGGGCTTATATTTTTGGCCCCTAGCCCCCCATGTGACTATAGAATGGGCGGGTTGAGTAGTGGTGGTCGGGCAATGGTGTGCTGGTGATGCAATGGCAGAGCGCGATGGTAGTGCATTTAAAAAAATGTGATTTGTAATTTATTTTTTAATTTTTAAAATTAAAAATCATGTTAGAATGCTTGCTAAACGCTGTACGATCCTGGTGGGAATTTTTTTTGCCTCAAATTTGCCTACTTGTCCAAAATTGACAAATTGAATATGAAAATAAGAGTTTTTGATATCTTTTGAATCCAACCATAATGTCTATTTAGACTCAAAGAGCTCCAATTTTTAGAGAACCCCCTATTTGCACAAAAAATAGCTAAATATGATCTAACAAACCCTCATCCCCTTTTTCTTCAAAAAATGAATGAGCTACCATGACGGATTTGAGCAATACAAATCCATAAAATTTGAAGAACACCTACATACAAGAACTTGTCACAAAGATGAAAAGACAAAGAAGAAGGAATGGTTTTGCTCTAAAATATGAAAAATTATATTATTGGATTGAAAGAATGAATCAAATTTACAATTGATCAATCCTTATAGAAGGAGATCATAAAACCTAAAAGGGAAACCCTAAGAGGCAAATGAAATTTAATAATTAATATTTAATTATTAAATAGAAATACAAGTGCATAAAGTGAAATCTTAATAAAGGATTAAAGGAAATTTAATAAATTAAATTAAATTAACCCTTTACTCTAACAAAGACAAATTTCACCAAATAACTAATTTGAGATCATATTAGGACAACTTGAACAACTCATTATAATGGACTCCTTTAGCCTTACATATTAATTCATATTGACTCAAATGACATTACAAATGAAAATGGGTATGTGCAGGATCATGGTCAACCAAACTATGGCCTTAAGTGGTAGTGAAAAACTAACAAATTAGAGTTATGTTAACTTGACACATAATTTTAAAGTGGTTCTAGAATTTATATAAAAAAGTTGTAAGAAAATAATTTGTAAGAAATTGATTTTAGTTTCTAAACTACTAGGCCTTATCTGGAGAAAAAAATAGTTGATTGGTCAAAAGTTTGGATTTTAATGCAGTACTACAAAAATTTCAGCGCGAAAATAAAAAGTAGGTGTATGTTTAACCAACTTAATCAAAACCAAATGATAATTTTTTTTAATATAATTATAGATATAAAAAGTAGACTCATGCCCAGATGTGATGATTTTTGGGTATTTTTATTCGAAATAAATAATTAAATATGAATTTTCTACTAAAATTTTTTCAGAAAAAAACGCCCATGTCTGACCACCTTAACTAATAGAAAACATTACCAATTTTTTTTTCTTATACTAGGCAAAGCATATAATGTGACACAACTTTTGGATTTTAAAAAAGTTATACCGTTTGAAAGTTATAGCTATTTCTCAATCATTATGTCAACTAGCACTATATAATTATCTTCATTGAAAACTAACTTATAAATACTTATCAAACTCAGAATTTGACAAATATTATGCCAATGGAATCTCAAGAGTGTTATAAATTTTTTTTTTTGTTTCACTCAATTTTGATGAAAATAACATTGTCAGATGGCTATTCGAAGTTTGAGTGTTAGTGAAATGTTTCTCAAACACTTTTTTTGAGTTGACCAAATAGGCTTGGTAAATATCGAGCCTAATCAGATACCCAAAATAAAATTGGGTATCCGATTTGAAATCAGATACTCAATATGAAATCGGGTATCCAATTAGGCTCCTGATTTTTTGATTAAAATTTTGGAGGGAAATTTGAGAGGCAAGATATTCCAATTGTAATTTTGGAGGGAGGCAAATTTGAGAGGGAAACTTTAGAGTATTTTAGAGGGTAATTTATTTGGGGGAAGTGTGGACATTGATATTATTATTATTATATATGATTATAATTATTATTATATTATAGTAATATGTATGATTATTATTATTAAATATAATATGGTTATAAATATAATAATAATAATTATAACTAAATATAATATAATAATATATATTGTTATTATTATTATTAAATCTATAATCTAGTAAAATATATGATTATTATTGTTATATAATCTAATAGTATATTATTATTATATTAAAATATATAATATTATATTATTATTAAATACAATATTGTCATAAAATAGAACAAAAGGGGTCATAGGTTAATCTATGACCTCTTTCAATGCATTTCATGACAACATATGTCCCTAGGGCCCTTAGTGACCCCTGTCAACACATTCCTAATGGGTCCCTAATGGTCCTAGGGGTTCTAGGGACATAAATTGTCATGAAATACATCAAGAGGGGTCATAGGTTAACCTATGACCCCTCTCGATGCATTGGAATGAACCAAATGCGTCACTAGGGGTCCTATGACCCCTAGGGACATAGGTTGTGATGAAATGCATGGAGAGGGGTCATAGGTCATCTTATGGCCCCTTTAGACCCATATAAATGATTGTAATATGTCCCTAGGGGTCCTACAACCCCTAGACACATATGTCATCATGGAATGTGTCGAAAGAGGTCATAGGTCATCCTATGGGCCCTTTTGACCCATATAAATGATTCTAATATATCGCTAGAGGTCATAGGGCCCTAAGAGACATATGTTGTAATAAAATGTGTCGAAAGCGGTCATACATCATCCTATGGCACTTTTCGACCCATATAAATGACTATAATGTCCCTAGGGGTCCTAGGACCCCTAGAAACATATGTTGTCATGGAATGTGTCGAAAGGGGTCATTGGTCATCCTATGGCCCCTTTCAACCCATATAAAGAATTCTAATATTCCTAGGGGTCCAAGGGCACCTAGAGACATACGTTGTAATAAAATGTGTCGAAAGGAGTCATAGGTCATCCTATGGCCACTTTTTACCCATATAAATGATTTTAATATGTTCCTCGAGGTCCTAGGGCCCCTAGAGACATATGTTTTAATAAAATATGTTGAAAGAGGTCATAGGTCATCTTATGACCCCTTTCAACCCATATAAATGATTCTAATATGTCCCTAGGGGTCCTAGGACCCCTAGACACATATGCCATTATGGAATGTGTTGAAAGGGGTCATAAGACCCTTTTGACCCATATAAATGATTCTAATATGTCTCTAAGGGTCCTAGGACCCCTAGAGACATATGTCATCATGAAATGTGTCAAAAGGGACCTATGACCCCTTCTAACCCATATAAATGATTATAATATGTCCCTAGGGGTCCTAGGACCCCTAGAGACATATGTCATCATGCAATGTGTCAAAAAAAGTCATAGGTCATTCTATGAACCCTTTCAACCCATATAAACGATTCTAATATGTCCTTAGGGGTCCTAGAACTTCTAAAGACATATGTTATCATGAAATGTGTCGAAAGGGGTCATACATCATCCTATGGCCCCTTTTGACCCATATAAATTATTATAATATGTCCCTAGGGGTCTTAGGACTACTAATAATGTATATCATCATGGAATGTGTCGAAAGGGGTCATAGGTCATCCTATGGCCCCTTTTTACCCATATAAATGATTGTAATATATCCCTAGGGGTCTTAGGGCCCCTAGCAACATATGCTATCTTGGAATGTGTTGAAAGGGGTCATAGGTCATCCTATGGCCCCTTTTGACCCATATAAATGATTCTAATATGACCTTAGGGGTCCTAGGGTCCCTAGAGACATATGTTATAATAAATTGTGTCGAAAGGAGACATAAGTTATCCTATGGCCCCTTTCAACCCATATAAACAATTATAATATGTCCCTAGGGGTCTTAGGACCACTAGACACATATTTCATCATGAAATGTGTCAAAAAGGGTCATAGGTCATCCTATAGCCCATTTTGACCCATCTAAATGATTATAATATGTCCCTAGGGACCCTAGAGACATATGTTGTAATAAAATGTGTCGAAAGAGGTCATAAGTCATTGTATGGTCCCTTTCGACCCATATAAATGATTCTATTATGTCCCTAGGGGTCCTAGGGCCCCTAGAGACAGATGTTGTAATAAAATATGTTGAAAGGGGTCATAGGTCATACTATGGCCCCTTTCGACCCATATAAATGATTCTAATATGTCTCTAGGGGTACTTAGACCCCTAGACACATATGTCATCATGGAATGTCTTGAAAGGTGTCATAGGTCATCCTATGCCACTGTTCGACCCATATAAATGATTCTAATATGTCTTTAGGGGTCCTAGGACCCCTAGCGACATATGTTGTGATACAATATGTCGAAAGGGCCTATGACATTTTTTGACCCATATAATCAATTATAATATTTCGCTAGGGGTCCTAGGATCCTTAGAGACATATGTCATCACGGAATGTGTCAAAAGAGGTCATAGGTCATTGTATGACCCATTTTGACCCATATAAACGATTCTAATTTGCCCCTAAGGGTCTTGGGGCCCCTAAAGACATATGTCATTTTAGAATTATCGAAAGGGATCATAGGTCATCCTAATTATAATATGTCCCTTGGGGTCCTACAACCCCTAGAGACATATGTTGTAATAAAATGTGTTGAAAGGGGTTATAGGTCATCCTATGGCGCCTTTCATCCAATATAATTGATTCTAATACGTCCCTAGGGGTCCTAGGACCCCTAGAGACATATGTCATCATCGAATGTGTTGAAAGGGGTCATAGGTCATCCTATGGCCCCTTTCGACTCATATAAATGATTATAATATGTACCTAGGGGTCCTAGGACCCCTACAAATATATGTCGTTATGAAATGTGTTGAAAGGGGTCACAGGTCATCCAATGACCCATTTTGACTCATATAAATGATTATAATATGTCCTTAGGGGTCTTGAGACCCCTAGCGACATATGTCATCGTGGAATATGTCGAAAGGGGTCATAGGTCATCTTATGGCCCTTTTTGACCCATATAAATGATTGTAATATGACCCTAGGGGTCTTAGGACCCCTAGAGACATATGTCATCATAGAATGTGTCGAAAGGGGTCATAGGCCATCCTATGGCCCCTTTTGACTCATATAAATGATTATAATATGTCCCTAAGGGTCTTAGGACCCCTAGAGACATATGTCAACATGAAATATGTTGAAAGGGGTCATAGGTTATCCTATGGCCCCTTTCGACCCATATAAATGATTATAATATGTCCCTAGGGTTCCTAGCACCCCTAAAGACATGTTATCATGGAATGTGTTTAAAGGGGTCATAGGTCATCTTATGGCCCCTTTTGACCCATATAAACCATTCTAATATGTCCCTAGGGGTCCTAGGGCCCATAGAGACATATGTTATAATAAAATGTGTTGAAAGGTGTCAAAGGTCATCTTATGGCCCCTTTCGACTCATATAAATTATTATAATATGTCCCTAGTTGTCCTAAGGGCCCTAGGGACATATGTTATAATAAAATGTGTCGAAAGGGGTTATAGGTCATCCTATGTCCTCTTTCAACTCATATAAATGATTCTAATATCTCTTTAGGGGTCATAGGACCCATAGACATATATGTTGTCATGGAATGTGTCGAAAGGGGGCATAGTTTATCCTATGGTCCATTTCGACCCATATAAATGATTCTAATATTTCTCTAGGGGTCCTAGGACCCCTAGAGACATATGTCATCATGGAATGTGTAGAGAGGGGTCATAGGTCATCCTATGGCCTCTTTCGATCCATATAAATGATTATAATGTGTCTTTAGGGGTCCTAGGAGCCTTAGCAAAATATGTCATTATGAAATGTGTTGAAATGGGTCATAGGTCATCCTATGGCCCTTTTGACCCATATAAACCATTCTAATATGTCCCTAGGGGTTGTAGGGCCCATAAAGACATATGTTGTAGTAAAATGTGTTGAAAGGTGTCAAAGGTCATCTTATGGCCCCTTTCAACCCATATAAATTATTATAATATGTCCCTAGTTGTCCTAGGGGCCCTAGAAACATATGTTATAACAAAATGTGTCGATAGGGGTTATAGGTCATCCTATGTCCCCTTTCAACCCATATAAATGATTTTAATATGCCTCTAGAGGTTATAGGACCCATAGACATATATGTCATCATGGAATGTGTCGAAAGGGGGCATAGTTCATCCTATGGCTCATTTCGACCCATATAAATGATTCTAATATTTTTCTAGGGGTCCTAGGACTCTTAGAGACATATGTCATCATGGAATGTGTAGAAAGGGGTCATAGGTCATCCTATGACCTCTTTCAACCCATATAAATGATTATAATATGTCCCTATGGGTCATAGGACCCCTAGAGACATATGTCATCATGGAATGTGTCAAAAGGAGTTATAAGTCATCCTATAGCCTCTTTCAACCCACATAAATGATTCTAATATTTTCTTAGGGGTCCTAGGACTCTTAGAGACATATGTCATCATGGAATATGTCGAAAGGGGTCATAGGTCATCATATGGCCCCTTTTGATCCATATAGTCCCTAGGGGTCCTATGACCCCTAGCGACATATGTCATCATGGATTGTATCACAAGGGGTCATAAGTCATCTTATGACCCTTTTTGACTCATATAAATGATTATAATATGTCCCTAGGGGTCCTAGGGCCCTTAGAGACATATGTTATCATCAAATGTGTCGAAAGGGGCCATAGGTCATCCTATGGCCCCTTTCGACCCATATAAACAATTCTAATATGTCCGTAGGGGTCCTAGGGCCCCTAAAAATATATGTTGAAATAAAATATTTCGAAAGGGGTCATAGGTCATCCCATGGCCCCTTTTGACCCTTATAAATGATTATAATATGTTCTTAGGTGTCCTAGGACCTCTAGAGACATATGTTGTCATAGAATGTGTTGAAAGGGGTCATAGGTCATCCTATGGCCCCTTTTGACCCATATAAATGATTCCATTATGTCCCTAGGGGTCCTTGGGCCCCTAGAGACATATGTTGTAATAAAATGTGTCCAAAAGGGTCATAGGTCATCCTATTTCCTCTTTCAACATATTTAAACAAATCTTATATGTCCCTAGGGGTCGTAGGGCCCTTAGAGACATATGTTGTAATAAAATGTGTCAAAAGGGATCATAGGTCATCCTATGGCCCCTTTTGACCCATCTAAAAGATTCTAATATGTCCCTAGGGGTCCTAGGACCCCTAGACACATATGTTGTGATGGAATGTGTCGATAGGAGTCATAGGCCATCCTATGGCCTTTTCGACCCATATAAATGATTCTAATATGTCCCTAGTGGCCCTAGGACCCCCAGAGACATATATCATCATGGAATGTGTCGAAAGGGGTCATATGTCATCCTATGACCCCTTTTGACCCATATAAACAAATATAATTTGTCCCTAGGGGTCCTAGGACCCCTAGAGACATATGTCATCATGGAATATATCGAAAAGGGTATTCGACCCATATAAATGATTTTAATATGTCCCTAGGGGTCTTAGGACCCATAGTGACATAAATCATCATGAGATGTGTTGAAAAGAGTCATAGGTCATCCTATGGCCCCTTTCGACCCATGTAAATAATTATAATGTGTCTTTAGGGGTCCTAAGAGACTTAGCAAAATATGTCATCATGGAATGTGTTGAAAGGTGTCATAGGTTATCCTATGGCCTTTTTTGACCCATATAAACATTTGTAATATGTCCTTAGGGGTTCTAGGATCCCTAGAGACATATGTCATCATGAAATGTGTTAAAAGGGGTCATAAGTCATTGTATGGCCTCTTTCGACCCATATAAACGATTGTAATATGTCTCTATTGGTCTTAGGGCTCTTACAGACATATGTCATCATGGAATGTGTTGAAATGGGTCATAGGTCATCATATGGCCCCTTTCAACCCATATAAATAATTATAATATGTCCCTAGGGGTCCTATGACCCCTAGAGACATATGTTATAATAAAATATGTCAAAATTGGTCATATGTCATCATATGGCCCCTTTCAACCCATATAAATGATTCTAATATGTCTTTAGGGTTCCTAGGACTCCTAGACACTTATGTCATCATGGAATGTGTCAAAATGGGTCATAGATCATCCTATGGCCCCTTTTGACCCATAGAAATGATTCTAATATGTCCCAAGGGGTCCTAGGATCCCTAGAGACATATGTCATCATAGAATGTGTCAAAAGAGGTCATAGGTCATTCTATGACCCCTTTTGACTTATATAAATGAGTAAAATATGTCCCTAGGACCCCTAGGGACTCCTTTTGACTTATATAAATGATTATAATATGTCTCTAGGACCCCTAGGGACATATTTCATCATGGAATGTGTCAAAAGGGGTCATAAGTCATTCTATGACCCCTTTCGATCTATATAAATGATTATAATGTTCCTAAGGGTTCTAGGATCCCTAGAGACATATGTCATCATGGAATGTGTCGAAAGGGGTCATAGGTTATCATAGGGACCCTTTCAACCCATATAAACGATTTTAATATGTCCCTAGGAGTCCTAGTACTCCTAGAGACATATGTCATCTCAAAATGTGTCGAAAGGGGTCATAGGTCATCCTATGGCCCCTTTCGACCTATATAAATGATTATAATATGTCCCTAGAGACATATTTCATCATGGAATATGTTGAAAAGGGTCATAGGTCATCCTATGGCCCCTTTCGACCCATATAAACAATTCTAATAATAATAACAACAATAATTTTTTTTTTATAGTAACAAATAAAAATAATATAGTAAAAATATAATAATATAGTAATAATAATAATATAATATAATAATCACACAGATATATATATATATATATATATATATAATATTTATAGATTATAATAATAATAACATATATTATTATATTTAATAATAATATAATATAATAATACATTATAAGGTAAGACATAACTCATTACTCACTAATAATGAATAGTAATTCATTTTTCCCTCCAATATTTTTGTGGCAATATTTGATATCCGATCTAAAATTAGATACCCGATATTTACTGGCATTATTTTCTCAAACTATTCCCTATCACTGCAAACCCGACAACATTGCTTTTTGTAGGCCTTTTTCACGAGTTTTAGGAAAAGTCACAATTTGGGGCCTTAATAATCGAAAAAAGTTTGATAATATATCCCTAGGTGTCGGATATTATCATCTATATGGGGAGCAGTAGTCGTGGAAAGGCTAAACACAAAAGGAAAGTATCTAATGAAGAAATTGTGGCATATAGGGAAAGGGACAAAATAGAACACTGAAGGAAAAGATAAGGTATGTTAAATGTGATTCAAGTTGACGATGAATTAGTCGAAGGTTAAATCATAGAGTTAGATAATGAATATGTGCAGTTGGGGAATGAAAATGTACCAATTGAAAATGATAATGCCAAAATTGAAAATTTAGAGAATGAAAATTTGGAGGATGAAATGCTATTAGGTCATAATGTAAATTGCATGAATGACCACACTGAACGTGACAATGCACAGGAACCTAATGCATAGGAACCTTACATATCTCCTAATTATAATTGACATGAAGGTTCTAGAATACCAAAATAGATAATTGAAATTGATGAAACAATTATTACCAATTTGGAAGGGAAAAAATTAAAAATAACCATTTGGTTATGGGCTTCAAGACTATATAAGATGTTTTTCGGCAACAAAACAGTGGTGGAGCAATGTCAACTTTTTATGCACTTATTAAAGATGCAAAAGATGAGACCTATGCTTTCCAAATTGAAGATTTGTGTCAATAAAAAGTTGGAAAGAAATGCCATTATTGTGAAGAATCTTTTTAGTGCTCTCAATAGCATTGGGAAAAATAGTAGGGAGAAGGATAAGAGAGCTACTCAAAGGGTTATTACAACCTCTTTGGTAAGTCATCATTTGAGAATGGGTAGATATATGAGACAAACTTGCATTGACTTAAACCTAAATCGTACTACTTTGAGAAGAGCACTTAGTCGACGAGAGAGAATTGATGATCCTCTTCAGAATGAAACATGGGATTTTGGTGGGAGACTTCCATGTTCTGATAAGAAGCTATCTGATGATGTGAATGAAGAAATTACACAATTTTGACACTCTAGCTCATGACTATCACCCAATGCTAAAGATGTGTTAAAGTTGAGAATTGGCATCAGAGACCGCACACCACATCCTAAACACTATTTGGAGGTAACTCAAACTATGTTGTTCAAACAATTTAGAGAGAGTTATCCAAGTCTTCATATATCATAAAGGGCTTTTGAATCTTTGAAGCCATTTTATTGTGTGCTAGTTAAAATTCAAATTATATGTTGTTGCAAATATCATGTCAAGCTTTCTATGCACCATGAACTATTATGCTCCATCCATTCTACTTTGCATAGTAAAGAAATGTTGGAGAACTGTGGTGCTAGTGGGCTTCCAAAATCATCAAGAGACTTTCTAGATCAATTTTTATGTTGTAGAGTTTATGGTTGTTTCTTTTATAGAAATGCTTGCTTAAATGAGAAGTGTTCAGAATGTGGTGGCTTATCCAAGTTTGACACATTTTTTCATGAGGGGTGCGAACAAAATCTTGGAAAGATAATAGTAAAAAAAAAGGTATATGAAATGGTGAAATACACATTGAAGAGTGGGGTGAGGGCTCTAGATGTGAACTGGTTGGAAAATAAATCAATGTGGCTAGTTTTATTTTAGATTTTAAGAAAAATCTTTTCTACAAGTATGCAAGACATAGTCACAAGTCTTAGTGGTTGGATCAACAATTTAGAATGTGTAAGGAGACTTTTTCCATTGGCATTATTATATCAGTTGTTGATTTTGCTGAGAACTACACATTGCAACCTCAAAATGAGACACAATCTTAGTATTACAACTCCATTCAGATTGCTATTTTCGTCCACATAACATATAGACATGCCCTTGATAGTGCGGAAGATAATCGAAAGATTATTAGAGAGTATAATTTTTATATGAGTGATGATAGATCTCACTCTCACGAGTTTTTGTAACATTGTTTCAAGAATTATTTTGATTTCTTATAGGAGCATGCAATTGCTATGGATAGACATATCATTTAGTCAGATAACTATACAAGTCAATTCAAGAATGTTCGCATATTTTATAGGTTGTGTAGGATGCACATAGAGAGGGGGGTACCTCATATTTGGAGTTTTTTTGAGTCTGGCCATGGGAAAGGGGAACATGATAGAGCATGGGCATGTGTGAAGAGAACTCTAGTTAAGGAGCAATTAAAGATTTTAGCAACAAAGCTTCTTGATGCTCATAGCATTGTTTCAATTGGTGTAGTTTACCATTATCATAGGGGGTGACTCTTGATTTAGTGGTATGTAGGTTCTTTTAGTTGGTTGAGGAAGGGTCCATAGGTGATAGATCAGATTGTGCTATAGTGAGAAACTCATAAAAAATGCATTCATTCTAGAGCTCTGATTCTAGTACATGGTCCATTTGAACATAACAACTAGCTTTCTTTTGTCCTAGTTGTTTTCAGTGTGATTGGGATCACTGTGAGTTGAGTGAGTGGGTGGACACATGGGTTCCACATTATCTCACTCCATTGTCTATAATACCCTCTATCAAAAATGATGACATGGAAAGTTCACTTGAGCATAACCATCTATCAGATCTTCTTTAGCCAAGACATGTCTTTGCATTAGTTGCACCACAGGAGAATGATGAGAAATCCAATTACTAGTTAGTACATTGTGAAAGAGGTAAACAAAATCTTGCACAACCGATCATAGCTGATGATGGATTCACATATCCTACTAGTTCAGTGGTTGTCATTGGAAAATGGTTGTGGACATACATGATTAGAAGGAATGGAATTCTTGCATTTGAAGACTATTAGAAGCAAAAAATAATTCTCATATATTCACATCTTATTATAGCAAAAAATGTAAAGTTGTTAAAGCATCAAAGAAGACCAAAAGTGAAGTCATTGTGTATACGGTTTTTGTAATAATGAAAAAGACAGGTTGAATTAGTTTCACATTGTAATTTGTATTTTGGTTGGTTCTTTCGTAAGGAATTATAAGATGAAGATATTGAACAAGTTCTTGCAAATCATATTTGCATGTGATACAAGGCTATAAGGACAATTTTACGAGCATTTATAAACTATATGAGTATTGAAGCAAGGAGACAATGAAAGATAATTGCTTGCTGATATCTTATTACGAGTTTGGCTTTTTTCTTATTTGACATAGAGCTGACATAATGATTATAAAAACCATTTTTATCAATCTAATCAAATAAGACAAATCTAGAAAATATGGATGAACAATTAGAATACTTGATTCCTTAAAAAACAATTTGGGTAAGGTGTCAATAAGTTTGAATGCTCATTCACAATGAGGCATTGAAACAAGAAGTGATTTTATGATGCTAATATTGTGTAAGCTTTTTACTACAAGTCTTATCAATGCATTTCATTTTTATTTTTTTATGGTGTGAGGTTTCCATCTCTAGGTTATTATAAACAAAGACTTGTGGTGCAAGAAGAGCAATGGGTGGAAGAAATAGTTGATTTGGATAATATTTTTCTATATCTTGGAATGTTAGGGTGGTTCTATTACACTTTATTAAAGTTGGTTGTTATAGTTCAAGTCAAATTTTGGGTTCTATATATTATATAGGCTCTAATTGTGTGACAAAAATCACATAAACTTATTGAAACACTTGTGTTCTTTGCTACATTTATCTAATCTATTTGTATACACTCAAAGTATTGTTCTCCATATATATATCCATTGTATATTTTACTCATTATTTTATTCTAATAATGTGATCTTGTATATTGTCAAATTTAAACCCTTGTCTTTTTTTCTCTTTATCTATTTGTGACAAGTTCTTGCATACATGTGTTCTTCAGGGTTTCATGAATTTATATTGCTCAAATTCTATAATGGAAAAAAAAAGAAGCAAGCCTACAAGCCACCCAAATTCCCTAGGGAATAAGTCAACCCGAGTCATCTTATTTTGGAATAGTTGGACCTAGGTTAACCTATTCTAGACTCAGTCAACCTAGGTTAACCTATTCTAGACTCAATCAACCTAGGTTAACATATCCCAAAAAGAGAAGAAAATGAATTATAATAATAACATTGACAAATTAATCCTTATTGGTTATTATGACTCTAGTAAAGCCTATTGTTTGTATGATCCTAAGTGGGTGAATTAACATCTCTAAATATATGTCAAATTAAAATAAGTGTTTCACCTTTCAACCTTTTTCCATGTTGGTTTATTAGAAGAGAGACATGGTAGTGACACATCATCATACTTACCCAAAAATATTGAGCTAGAATTCAAAATTCCTATTGAAACTATGTACAAGAAAGGAAAGATATCAACGAGCCAAATTTAGGCTTAATGTACACTCCATAATTGACAAATATTATCCAAAGGTAACACTTGTAGCAAGCTTGAAAACTAACCTACTCTACCCTAACTAGTAACAAGACAAATACTAAATAAATTCATTCACTGGTTGGCTAACCATGATTAACATAGTTGACTTTATTCTTAAAAGTGCCATGATTAACATGCTTAAAGGAAAATACCAAAATATGGATAAATGAAGAATATTGAATTGTTTGATGCAACATCTATTGAGGAATGAAAATGGTGTGACTTAATTCACATTGTTGATTAAAAGTATCAACATTTGGGACTGAATCAGCATGTTGCATTTGATCCTCTCCATAATCATCTTCATGTTCAAGTGTTACTTTGAATGGTGACTCCTCCCTTGACTTGAGCTGGGAAAAATACCCAATTGCATAGCCTCTTGAAAGCACAAACCTTAAGCTTGATTTTTTGGTTTCTATAGTGTTTCTCCTTTTTGTTGGTCCATCATGGTTACCATGCATTATTACAACCATGCTAACTCTTCCTCCATGGTCAAGGAGTCCCCTCCTTTTGCTAAGGTAGCTCAAAATTCATAACAACTATCAACTTGTTGAATGCTCTTGAGAAATGGATCCATCTTGCATTCATGCTTAGAATCATTAGGAAAAATGCATATACTTTGAATTTTCAGTAGCAAGGTTCTCACAAAAAACTTTTACAATACTATAAAAATAATCTTCTAAGCTTTGGTTAGCTACCATCTCATTCATATTTTTTTAAAATCTTGGCATCGAATCATCAGTGCCATTAGCTTTGGATGGGTGGGTGAACCCTAGTGACACCCTTGTTATGGCCATAGAGACCTTCCATCATCCATGGCCACCCCGTACCAAGTAGTTTCCAAGGTGCTCTATGTGCATTTTGAGGTCGATCTTCTGAGGGTCATAACTCAGAGCTCATGAGGGCTATTGATGAAACATGAAATTCCTTTAAGATGGTGATGATGAGGCCTAAAATAACCTATCTCATTTTTGAGAGATCACATATGGTTTTGATTTAGCACAACGATCTCGCTTGATGCCAAAACTTGTAGTGTGCCTCAGTTCATAAGTGCACCACAATGTAACGTTGAAACCGTTGATCTTGGCATTGAATCACTTGTGCCATTAGCTCTAGATGGGTATGTGAACCCTAGTGACACCATTGTTCTAGACATAGAGACCCTCCATCATCTATGGCCACCTTGTACCGAGTAGTCTCCAAGGTGCTCTAAGTGCATTTCGAGGTCGATCTTTCGAGGGTCGTAACTTGGAGCTCATGAGGGCTATCAATGAAACATTGAATTCTATAGGATGGTGATGTCAAGGCCTAAAATAACCTATCTCATATTTGAGAGATCACATTCTATTTAGATTCAGCATAGCGATCTCGCTCGATGCAAAAACTCGCAGTGTGCCTCAATTCATAGGTGCACCACAACGTAACTTTAAAATTGCTGATCTTGGCATCGAATCATCATCGCCATTAGCTCCAGATGGGCGAGTGAACCCTAGTGACACCCTTTTTCTAGCCATGGAGACCCTCCATCATTCGTGGCCACCCCATACTAAGTAGTCTTCAAGGTGCTCTAAGTGCATTTTGAGGTCGATCTTCTGAGGGTCATAACTCAAAGCTCGTGAGGGCTATTGATGAAATGTTGAATTCTATAAGACAGTGATGCTGAGGCCTACAATAACCTATCTCATTTTTGAGAGATCACATTCCATTTAGATTTAGCACAGTGATCTCGCTTGATGCCAAAACTCGCAATGTGCCTCAGTTCATAAGTGCACCACAACACAACTTTGAAACTGCTAATTTTGGCAGTGAATCATCAGTGCCATTAGCCTAGGATGGGTGGGTGAACCCTAATAACACTCTTGTTCTAGCCATAGAGGCCCTCCATCATCCGCGGCCACCCCATACTGAGTAGTCTACAAGGTGCTTTAAGTTCTTTTTGAGGTCAATCTTTCAAGGGTTGTAACTCAGAGCTAATGAGGGCTATCAATGAAATGTTGAATTATATAGGACAGTGATGCCAAGGCCTAAAATAACCTATCTCATTTTCATGAGATCATATTCCATTTGGATTTAGCACATCGATCTTACTCGATGCCAAAACTTGCAATGTGCCTCAGTTCATAGGTGCACCACAATGTAACTTTGAAAGAGTTGATCTTGGCATCAAATAATCAATGCAATTAGCTCTATATGGATGGTTGAAGCCTAGTGACATCCTTGTTCTAGCCACAGAGACCCTCCATCGTCCGTGGCCACCCCATACTATGGAGTCTCGAAGGTGCTCTAAGTGTGTTCTAAGGTCGATCTTCTGAGGGTTGTAACTCAAAGCTCATGAGGGCTATCAATAACCCCTTACCAAGTTTGGTGAACTTATCTAATTAAGATTTTAAAGTTATATAATTTTTTTTTCAAAATTGCAATTTTGCAACTTTTTCTTGTAAAGTGAAAATGAGTGCAAAGAGTTAGTTAGGGGTTTGAGCATGACCATACAAGGTTGGAAACATGTATATAAGGTGTGAAATTATAGCATGATTAATGAAGCTAGTATTGTTAAGTGGATCAGTATGGGTTATGTGAACCTTGTGTACAAGGTTAACAAGTGTGTTTATGTCATGATAGCACTTCAAATTAAACATTGCATCCAAATTTGATAATAAAAGTTGTTAAAATGTTATTAAAAAATTATTTCATTTGAATCAAATATAACAAACATGATCAAAATTAGTGATATTCCATAAACATGAATGATACACATGATCCATGATAAATTAAACAATACTAGATACTAAATTAACATGTATATCATTGTGCACATAAATGACAAAAATATATATCAAAATACATGTATCCATAGACAAATTACACAAATATGTATCAAAGATCATGTATCCATAGACAAAGTACACAAATATATATCAAAATACATATATCCTTATACAAAATGTGGGTGATCATGCCATTGGAATGTGTATAGTATCAATGTTTCTATAAATAATGTGGCATATGCCATCTCAAAATGTCTCATGACGCATTCTATGACAACTATAATATCCTAGGGTGCTAGTGGATGATCAAAATGCAGCCTCTTCACTGCACTAGGTGGATCAGATGCCTCCTACATAAACAAAAAAGGAAAACCTAAAGTTAGACTACTAAATTTATATGATTATTTGTATCTACCATTGAATTACTCAAATGCATAATGATCATTTTTTAAATGAAGATTTATACTATTAAAATTTCATAATAAATACATCTCTCATCAATCTCCTACGCCGGTCAAGAGTCCTCTCGTATGCCCTCGGCAATGCTCATACCTCGCTGATTGTCGGCTATGTATGTTCAAATATGTTTGATAGATGAATCTACAACTTAAACTATAGCATTATAATTCATAGCATGTTAAATTTATAACATATTTAATCATGAATTCAAATGAAAACTTACTAGTGTAGGCTCCCCCTCAAGATATAGTGGAGCTGCATCATCAAATCTACAAAATTCTCCCATCGAACTTCATGTGCACTAGGAGTCTCCTATGAGATACAAAATAGTAGCTATTAATATCATGAAAATCAGTTTTGAATTTATTTATGATGATAACGAAAATAAAAAATAAATGATACTTATACATATAATGGGGCTCTCGGTGCAAATGGAAATGTCTGAGCATCTACGATGCGAAATCTATATGGGCTCATTGCCAGTAGCCACACCTTATATACAATAAAGAATGTAATTAAATTTCATTACCACAAACATTTTACAAGAATGCATCGATATTTAATCAAATAGAAAGCACCTAATTACCTTTCCTTTGTCAATGGGTGCTGGCTCATCCCCCACACTTTATCCCCCAGGGATAGGTGGTACCTGCAAGATAAAAGAAAGATTAGCAACCATATTTGCTACAATATCAAATAGAAAAAATAATGAGAACACAACATAATGTACCATAGATGTCTCAAGGCCAAATGAAATGGTCAAGAGTGTGGCATCATCAACCTGTCTAAGGTCCTCCTCGATCATCAACTAAACATGAATGAAGATCACATACATGTATAAATTAGTATGGCTTAAAAATTAAAATTACTCTATTATAAAAATTAACTTTAAATCACATATGTCATAATAGAAAAATGTATACACATACTGACATAGAAGGAGTTCATGCCTCTGCATTCCCCTCCTCTCTTGCATTAGGGTCTACAACCTCTACATGTGTGTCTGGTGTATCCTTGTCTAATACAAAATGATACTCAAGAAGATCACCTATGGGAGCCAAGAAAATATTCTTGCATATAATGCAAGTGTAAGGCACACAAACGTGTGATGAGCTAGTTGATGATGGATTGGTGCCAACATCATCAACATGGGGAGGTAGGACTGACCTAGCCTGAGATATCAATAGGCTACTTAGCCTATGAATGGCTCTAATGATCTAAGAGCTAGCCTTTGACATAATATTAGGATGCTGCACCCGAGGAGGGGGGGAGATATCAGTAGGGGGGACAAAAGTGCTAGTTTTCTTCCACTAGGAAGAGGGTCTATCCTGAGGAGCTCCTAGTCCTACACCCATGTTGGGCCTCATGTTCCAATAGTTCACTTTGAGTTTCAACACAAATTCCGCATATAATTTTCTAAGGAAATAAAATGGCACCTCTAAATTGCTATGTAGAGGGATATAAAAAACCATCCACTAATGATCGCAACAGTTTGCACGTATGGCATCATTTGTGCACCATTTAATCAATAGTTTGGGTTTTTTTTTTTGACTGGTATATCAATTTTTGGGTTTGCAAAAAGGCTAGCCAAATCCTCTTTAGTTATATTGAGGGCCGCAACCTCATCATAGTCGAAGCCATCATCAAACATCTCATGCATTTCATCATGCCAATGAAGTGCGACATTTTGTTGGTTGGTAAGGGTTTCAATGTCATCCACTATGGTGTTTAACGTGTATACCATAGGAGCCAATGTGGGTACATTATTATATGTTCTTCGCAAACCCCTCAATTTAGTGATATTTTCATTTATCAAATCCTTGATTTGAGGAGGGTTTTTTTTGGGGGGGGGGGGGGGTAAAGGGTCATTTGGTGGAGGTTTTTGCAGGGGCACTAGATCATTTGGTGGGGGGTTATGAGGAATAGTATTCCTTGCCTTAGAGTCATCATTTTGATTAGCCATTCCTATTAATTTGCAAAACATAATTTATATTAAAAAAACCCTTAATTTTAACAATTTTTGTCAAAAAAACCCTAAATTCTAACAAATTCAACTACAACTAACAAATTCATGATAAAATTTATTAAATTTATATTAAAATTGATTTTAAAAAAAAAAAAAACTTATATCGGATATGCGATATGGAAGCTGATATTCAAAACCTTGGGCATGAGATTCACTATGATAACAACCTGTGGGTTGCTTTTTTTCTTATTATAAAAATTGGCAAATATTGGGTATCCGATATTATATCGAATATCTGATATAATATTGGATATCCGATATTTGACACATCAACCCCACATCAATTTGCAGGTTGTCTTTTTTGAAACACCTTGTGAGATATCCAATATAATACTGGATATCTGATATTTGACACATCAACCTCGCGTCAATCTGTGGTTTGTCTTTTTTGAAACACCTTGTGGGTTGTAATTTATACTATTATCTTATATTATATTATACTAAATTATATTATATTATAATTTATACTATTATATTATATTATACTATTATATTATAATATTATGTTATATTATATTATATACTATTATCTTATATTATATTATACTATTATATTATATTATATTATACTATACTATACTATACTATTATATTATATTATACTCATATTAATATTTGTGAATTTTTTTTGAAATATAAATATATTAATCTTCATAAATAATATAATATATATTTATTATTTTATAATTATATAATATAATAACTAATTTATTATTTCATATTACTTTATATATATATATTTCATACTATATATTTTGTTATTGGGTATCCGATATTATATTGGATATCCGATATAATATCAGGTATCTGATATCAAATCGGATATCCGATAAGGGTCAGGCCTTACTTTCTAGGTTTGGTACCTAGATAGGTGAAAACAAGTCAGAGCAAATTGAAATGCTTTTAGACATTTTCAAAATCTATTTTTTTTCACATTGTCAGTTTTTGGCACACCATGATCCTGCATGTACCCAAATATACTTTGATTACGTATGATTTGAGTTTTATTTCACAATAGACTCCTTTTATGCCTTTTCTAGGTGCTCTTGCATCATATTCCTGGACTCAAAAAGTTTCCATGTCCCTTGGAAACATGGATGAAAATAACTTACAAGAATTTTTTTGAGTGGGATCTTCACTTTTTCTTCATTCATCTTTGTCTTTTCATTACTCTCCATTATTTTTTCATAGTCCATATGTTTATGCAATCTTCCTTCAAGATACCTTCTTGTTACTCTGGCCAATGGAGTGTATTTTTCTTCCCTCCATTGTGTTTCACCAACCTCATGTCCACCTCTTTATGTTGCATCAATTCATCAACAATCTATTTAGCCTACCTAGGAGTTCTCATCTTTTCGTATCTCCCTAGTAGTTGGTAATTAATAGACCATATCATATGGCCCTAGACCATTTTCCATCTTACATCTAGATGGATAAGCACCTACAACCATAATCATTAGAAAAATCAAAATAGAAAATCTATCTTAGGTTAGGTCCTGGTGTGAGTTTCTTCCTTTAGCGATCTAACCACACACTCAATGTGTTCTAGCTTGGATAACAATAATGATGTATATCATCATGCAAATCCACCAACGAACCCCAAATCAACTATAGAGTTCAGTCATCAACACAATATCTTCAACATATTAGAGGCAAAAACACGTTTCCCAATACAATCATCAATCAAATTTCCCTTACCATATATTCTCCATATATATAAATATATTATACTTTTATATCTATCTCTTATTCATTAAATATGAATCATTTAAACCCTTCATCTATCCATTGCTTGCAAGAAAAGCCAAGAATTGTCCAACTGGGAGATATACTTTATTTTGGTCATAAATAGTCATTCACAACTCTTAAAATATTGATAACCAATCCAATTGAATTGTTAGATTATAGAAATGGTGATTATAGAAATTTTCTCCAATTTATAGTAATATCCAATAGTGCAATCAAAAGTGCTTATGATTGTTTTTCCAAAATTGGTCACCCTAAATTAGGGTTTTAAGTAGTTACAAACAATTTTCACCAAAACTTCGATAACATTCTCAATAGTGCATGAAATAATATCAAACCAAAAGAAATTAAAATAGTATTCAATTTAATACACTTCCATAAAATAAATACACTTTTTTCTAGGCTATGCATGGTCGTACAAGACCAAGAAACAGGAGAAAAAACTTTGAAGACAACAAAATAATAGATTGAAACAATAAAAATATTATACCAAAATGCTAAAAAATTGTTTGAATTCCTTTTTAGATCTCTGATTTCCGCCACTACTAAATATTATCATTCCCATATCAAATGTGAATCCTACTCCTTTGAGATATTTTTCTTCATTAGCCTCATCACACCTTTTCAACAATCTTATACAATCATCATCATCCTAATCATGCAAAACCCACAACAATAAGATTTCCAATTCAAATTAATTTTTTAGCTAAATATTATAAATTTGACAGAAATATTACATAATATTACATACCTTCATAAAAATGACATCAATTGGTGATATATGCTCAAACATGTTGCCACTCATATGCTCTATTCCTACAATGTTAAAAACCAAACAATATTTCATTGTCAAAATATTATGATGTATAAAGTATTATAATAGTAATGAGCTATTAGAATTAGTATTATTTTGCATGATATTAAGTAGTTCTTGAAAATAGATATTTATATACAAATTAATATCATTTAAAATTAACATAACTGAATTTATTGTTATTTAAATAAATAAAATATTTAATTATAAAAAAAGAAAGTTTTAAGTAATAGTATTGTTCTTGAGACCAAGGTTCAAATCCACTGAGTATTATTATTGAATCTTTAAATATAAATGAGGTTCCCTATGACCGGGCCAGTTTCTCAATGGAAAATCAAAATTATTAAAAAAGCATTCAAAACATGTTTTAAAAATAAATTATAGAAAAGAAAAGAAAAACCCAAATATTAACTAATAAATAAATAACTAGTATTTTGGTTAAGTAAATTAAAGGGACCCTAGTAGATGTGTGCTGAGAGGTTCTTCTTAACAATAAGACGTCGACTCTTAGAAAGCTTTTCATCCATCAAGCAATGAAGTAAAGTGAATCTTACCCGCAATAGGAAGTGCAAAGAGATAACATGGGGAAGATCAAAATTGATTCCTCTAATGTGTTTGTAATGCTCCACAATGATGGACAAGGCAGAGCCCATACCTCCCCCAACATCAACCAAAGGAGTTTCTTCTGAAAATCCTCCACATAAATCTCCACAACATTACCCATGACAACACGAGTGTCACAAGACATGGCCTTGTTACTCATACCAAAAGCCTTCCCAAAGGCGCAGCCTCCTTTTAACATAAATTCCTCCAGATGTATCCACCCTTGGAAGGAAATATGGCTCGTGAATGATTCCAACAAAAATGTAACATAATTACATCCTCCGCTACTACTCTCCTTAACAAGAAATTCAGAAAGGCCCATGAGACCATATTTGGTTTGCCTGAAATCCTCGTGGTGTGGGATCTCACTAATGACTTGGTGGGCTGATAGAAATCTAAGGAGGTGAAACAGATATTCTATGCAAGGTGGGGTTTCAGTTGAGGCTGAAATGTGGGAAGCAATATATTCTAGGGTTAGAGAGTCGTCATGGGAAGAAATTACGTCCAGAATATTCAAGGAAATGACAGCTTTGAGAGCCATGGGCTTAGACAGGCCGAGTATGATGTCATAGAGTTTTAGGTGAAGGTCTGTTTGTCTGCTGGAATTAACCTGGAATAGGGAAATGGGAATAGGAAAATTAGAATAAATCTATTCCAATTTTGGCCCAAAATGAGAATAAATCGAATTCCAAAAAAAATTAGAATTTGATTTATTCTCATTTTGGACCAAAATTGGAATAGATTTATTCCAATTTTCATATTCCCGTTTCCCTATTCCAGGTTAATTCCAGCAAACAAACGGGGCCTGATAAGAAAGTGTTGGGCTTATGGGTGTTAGATTTATTATATTAATTAGGTTAGTTTCTAAGTTTAGATTAAATAAATAAATTAGTTTCATAATTAGTTATTGGGAAATTATTTCTGTAGGCAGTTTTATAGGGGAAAATAAGACTATATAAAGCTCTTCAGATATCAATGTGATTCATGTAGTTTGTATCTAAATGTATTTAATGAAAATCTAAATCTATAATATTAGTATTTTAGCACTTTCATTTGGTATTAGAGCAGGTTGATCGATGGGGGAGAATAGTACATGTAATAGATTTTTGATGACTAGATGCTAACTTTTGCCAATGAGATCTTCTACAATTTTATATTGAAGAGAAGTTTGAGATTTATTGTGCAAATTATTTTCTTATCAGGAATAAGATAGGGATCAATTGCAGATTACATGCATCGCTTTGTTTTTAATTAATTTTTTTTTTATGGTATTGTTTTCTAAACAATGGATAAATTAACTACAATTCTCAAATTTGAAGGGCCTAAGTTTCACACATGGAAAATTAAGATACAATTGCTTTTGATTGAAAAAGATCTATGAAGCATTGTTAATAAAACCATTTAGGAACCCCAAGATGCAAATGGAATAACAAAGTGGATGGTTAAAGATCATAGGGCCTCTACATTGATTGGACTTGGTCTATTAGATGCATATTTGCATCATATTAATATGTCAAAGACAAGTGGAAAAGAAATATGGGATGGGCTTACCATCTAGTTTGGTTAGCAAGCTTCTAGTGTAGAAATGTCCATAAAACAAAAGTTGTTTGGATTGAAGATGAATGAAGGTGATAATATGGTTCAACATATAAGTACTTTTCGTTCACTTCTTAATCAACTTGCAGGCGTGAACTCTAAAGTTGATGATGATGATGCCAAAGCAATCCTACTTAGTAGCATGCTTTCAAGCTTTGATCATATTGTTTTCACTTTGAACAAAATGAATCCTGGCCTAGAAACTATAATTTATTCTTTAATTGATGAAGGAAGTAGAGCTCATAAGAGTCATCATATTACTAAAGAATGTGGTTTATTTGCTAGAAAGAAATTTAGTGCTCCTACCAAAAGAGAATTTAAATGTTTTTATTGTCAACAAAATGGACATGTAAAGATGAATTGTATTCAGCAGGTCAAAGATCTCATTGATGGGAAGTTGAAGAAAAATACACATTTTGTTTTTGAAATAAAAGCAGCCAAAACAAGGGGGCTGGTCCATTACAAACTAGTTGGACAACTACCAATAGATAACCATCAAAACAAAACTAACCCCTAATGCTTTTTAAAACAAAAACAAAAGTTTTATGCTATAATAACTACAAGCTTTAAACAAAATGCCCGTTAACAAGCAACATAAGTTTATACTAAAATTATAAAGATATCTATAGGCTTTAAACAAAATGCCTGTTAGTCAACAGAAGTCATTTAACACAAACAAAGGCATGACAGTCTTAAAACCAAAAAAGCCTATAAACTAGCAACTTAACATCATGCAGAAAAAAAAGGGGGGGGGAAGCCCTTAAGATTTTTTGACCTCCTTCTTCCCCAGGAGGACATTCACCCAGTCTTCTGCTAGGAAGTCATAAAGTAGCTTGGAGTCCTCCCTTGTTAGGTCCCCTTTAGGACCCCTCAACAGGCACAGAGTGGTAGCTGCCGCATGAGTGACTTTAACCATAAACTTGGTTAACAATCCAATTCTTTCCTCTAGTGCCTGAATTATCTCTCGTAGCACATTACCAGCCTTATCTAAGACACCTATATGTCTGTCGTTGCTAGCTTGCGTATCCTACACAATAAGGGGGTTAGTGGCCTTTTTAGAATCTGCCTTAATAGGGGAGGAGATCATAATGGGGGAAGGCATCCTATCCACCATTTTGGGGAATTGATCTTTAGTAAGGTCCACACACCCAAGCACCACCGTCTCCGAGACATGTGACACCTCCTTATTCTCCTTGCCATTACCTAAGATTGACCTAGAAGAATAAAAAATCTCTTCTTCCACCTCCTCCGTACCTCCCTTACCAAAGTTAATAGTTTTCTCCTTCATTCTTCTATTGTGGTAGCCCAAATCCTCAGAATCTGATTCCTCCTCCTATGAGGCTCCCTCCCTTAACTTACTCTTAGCTTGAGACTTATCCAACCTCCTTGACCTCCTCCTTCCCCCTCTCTCCTAATCCTCTACCTCCATTTTCATTTTCTCCTTACCCTTTCCTTTTTTTCCCCTGGGGGGGGGGGGGGGGGGGGAGGATTAACTGGGGACCCACTGGGAGAGGGAAAAGAGGTGGGGGCTCTAGGACCAGTAATCCTAAGGGGGAACATTTGGGGCCTGGGGTTCAAGTGAATAGGAATATCAACTTCCACAATCCTAGGGGGACTAAGGTAAGGTGAAATTAGTACAGCCTAAAAATTAGACCCTGGTGCAGAATAGTAAAATTAACCCCCCTTCTCATTTTATCTTTCACATCCACAACAAAATCTTCAAGATCATGCAGCAGGAAGAAGGGAATTGAAATAAAATCACGGTGTTCGAAATGATTAAGAAGAGGAAAATGGTAGTAGTAGCAAACTCCATACCTTCCTCTAGGGTAAGATATTTCATCAGAATCAGACAAACCTCGTTCCATGGGTTAGGAAGCTTTTCCCTCATGAAACCCCCTCTGTGCCAAACTAGTTCCTCACCATCCTTGAAGAAACATTGCAGACTGGTTTCATCAATCACCCATGTCACCTTCTACCATTTTCTTCCCCTCATCACCATGCTTGTTTCCATAGCAATCACCTCCTCTGAAACATGAAATGAGATACCATTAATGGTCACCTTGTGATTCTCCCATGAGTTAACAAACTACATAGAACAATTCTCATCATGACCATTGAGGGTCTCCAGGAATGGGATAAAACCACCCTCTCTCATAATGAACCAAACCAAGAGCTTCCTCACACTGCCATCAATCATAGCCAGTTCAATGCACAATAGGTCATTTTCCATCTCTGTAATTTTTTCCTCTCCTCTCTCTCTATTCAAAACCTAGGCCCTAAAAATACTTCACTCGTAGAAAATACACATTTTGTTGCAATTGAAGGTGAGACACACTTTTGCCATTTTGCAATGCATACAAATAATGATGATTGCATGATAGTTGCCTAGAATTGATACAAGATTTGTGTATTAAAGAATGAAAAAGATATTACAAGTGGTTGGAGGCAATGGAGGTAGGAGGACATTTTTAATCTCAACCTCGCTTACAAATGATTATTGCATGAGAAGCACCTATTAGTGTCTCTAGAGAAAAGAGAGGGATTGGCAACATGATTGTCCTTCCAAGGAGAGAGGAGGAAAGACATCTTGTGTGTAGTCATATTAGTGACTGTTGTTCCTATTGCACTACAGGAGACATTATACACACCCCAAAGAGATGTGAAATTTTGGAGGAACTATGTCTTTAATAGGTGTAGATTGGTGAAAGCATGGGAAATCTTCTTGAGTAAGAAAGAATATCAGTGATATCATTTTATCAAAGTCTTCAATGACGAATACTAGCGAAGAAGCTTCATCAAAGTTTTTAGAGTGTTGGGTTAAAACCTTTACAACTTTTACTTCTATTAGATTAATGTAATAAGGGAGGAATATTGGATTTATTGCATTAATTAGGTTAATTTCTAAGTTTAGATTGAATAAATAAATTAGTTGAACATTTACTTGATGGGAAGGTATTCTCGTAAGTAGTGCATTTAAGGGAAAATATGGCTATATAAAGCTATTCAGATATCAATGTGATTTCAATTCAATTTGTATCCAAATGTATCCAATGAAAATTTGAATATATATAATATCAATCTATTTTATATTTTAGCACTTTCAATGGGCTTCTTGGCTAGAAATATGGGTGCTTTGAGGAATGGAAAATGTAGAATCCATGGAAAGGGTGTATATTTGATATCTATAATTATCATTTAAAGGTGTAGGCTTTTAGAATTTAGAATTACATTACATTGTTCTAATATTGGAAATATCTCTCTATGCATATAACTTATATGTTTGGGGAATAGAATCTGACTCCATGATATGGTAGTGAATGAAGAGTAATGTTGCTTAATGACTTAATTTCCACCTTGCATAACTATTTCTTCTGACATGATTTTTGGGTTGACCATGGATCTCTTGGGATGCATTTAGATTATAAAGAAGAGTTTCTTTTGCATTATAAAGTAGATTTATTTTACTTACATAGTTTCATTACTCTCCTTAGTTTCTCTTGTTAAGACTTCCTCGATGTTATGTGGGGCATCTTTCAAGTCAAAAAGATTTCGGGGAAGCTTAACAACTTCGTGATTGGGTAGAAAATTACTCCTACAATACTCTTGCCATTTTCACTCTTGATCAAGTTATGAAGATTTTTTTAGAAAGGTCATCAACTTATACAAATATTTATTTTATTTTAATTGAATCATTGTAAATTTAAGGTAACAAAGAATTACACTAATGGAAGGTTGTGAGTAAACAATTAATAAAACAAGTGCCACATAGTGGCGTGTACCTGCCATAATAGTAAATTGTAATCTGAATAAAATCTTGGTTTTAAAAATAATTAAATTTAAACAATTTTTTTAACATAATTTAATTATTATTTGGAACTAATATAAAAATGCATTCTGAAAAAAGCTATAGATTATGAATTTATAAATGTTTATGTAAGTTTATCTTTTGACCCTTTTCTTACATCTATTAATAAAAATTATACCTAATTGAATACTGATCTCATGAGATGTCACCTTACTTATCAGGCATGTAATATTACTGTTAATAATAAATAAATATTAATATTAAAAAACAAAGAAAAATTATAATAAAAAATACAAAAATATTTTATTGACACCCAGGACACGATCCTAGCCTCATCCCTTATGGTGTCAGAGTTTTGCACTCATCAAGACTTGATCCTTAGTGGGCTCTTTGTGAGCCATTCAACTTCAATAGTAGACCAAGGACCCATTGACCAACAAGTACAATATTGAATTGTCACTAAGACTCAATTATAAGCCACCTTTACATCACAACATCAAGAAATCTTTCACCTATAAGGCTACATAATTGACTTGGATTTACAACATTGATAAACTTAATGCTTTTTATTCATTTTGTTAATTCAAAAATAGGAGAATTTAAAATTTCAAGAGTCTCATTTAGGTTAGGTTTCACATTTAAATGAATTTTAACCAAAAAATAAGTTAATGATTAATATTAGAACAAATCACAAACAAAAAATGTATATGAAATCATGTATTTCCTTTATTTCATTAATAATGTTTAGTGGTTTGTTAAAATTTTAACAAAGGAAACTTTCAAATAAATACATATGCTTTCAAATATAAAACTAATTTATGCTTAAAATGTGTTTAATTTGCATCATCTATAAATTACCATCAACTAATTTGACACAAGAAAAAATCTTATAAAAGAAAAAAAAAAAAAAAAACTATTATGTTGTTAGATTTGGTTTAATAGAAATCATGTTATTTTAGTAAACATTGAAACCACCAAGCATGGATATAGTAACATTTAAGACTATAAATATAACCACTATACAAAAAATAACTAATGGGCTAGTAACATTCTCCAATTCTCACATCATAATCAAGAAAGAGAAAGAGCTACAAAAGATCAGCTTACTAGAAGTGGTTTGAAACTAAATCCATCTAACAAGGTCTAGGAACTACTCATTGTCCCTCCCCTAAGATTAATGAAGTACATATCCTTCTTTGAGTGATGACTATACTTTATTTATATAATAATCATAACAAAGTATTTGAAACATGTGCCGATCATCTTATACATCACATATAGATCTTCTATAGAAAATTATTTTAATATGACTAACTTTGTTGAAGTACTATTAAGTTCTATTGACCTAGAATTTGGAGATCTCAACAATGGAATGAGAGGATGGTAATTTGAAGATGGTGTAGCTTTGAAAACCCACTTTGTTAAAAATTTGTTTGAATTCCATTTCAGATCGCTCCTTTCCACCATTGCTAAATACCATCATTCCCATATCAAATGTCAATCCTACTTCTCTTAGATATGTTTGTTCATTACTTTCATCTTTTTTCCCTTCAACAATAAGGGCATCCACAATTATAACTTTTCCATTTTTGGGTATGGCCTCATAGCACCTTTTCAATAGTTTTACACAATTGTCGTCATCCCAATCATGTAAAACCCACTGCAATAATATTTCCAATTTAAATTAAATTGTTAGCTAAAAATAATAAAAATTGGACACAAATACTACATAAGATTATATACCTTCATAAAAATGGCATCAGCTGGTGGAATATGCTCAGACATGTTGCCACTCATATGCTCTACTCCTACAATGTTAAGTAACAAAGCATATTTTAGCCTCAAAATATTATGATGTATAAACTATTATAATAATAATAAACAACTAATAGAAGTAGTATTAATTTTTATATTATTAAGTAATTCTTTAATAAAAAAGGTAATTTACTATGAGATTCTAAATTTCACAAATTTCATAGAAAAATAGTTATGACCATTTTATTATTAACAAGATAAAATAATTTTTATTTTTCATATAAAAACTAGTATAAAAAGAACTTAGATATATTATATATATTATTATTATTTATCTGTATGAATTGATATTAAAAGTAAAATAAAACCCATATTTTTTTCATTAGAAATTAGAAAATAATTATTATATACAATCATATTAAACAAAGTACATGATTTAAAAAAAATAAAAATTAATTTGTTTGTATTTTAAATTATAATATTAAAGAATAAATCATATATTTTAATATATAAACTAATAGCTTTTAAAATCAAAATAACTAATATTTTCATCATAGGAGGCGTAGATCCCTCGCACAAGAGGCTCACAATTTATTGTTGTTGTCAAAAAAGCAAATCTTAAGTGATAGTATTATGTTAAAACCAAGTTTCAAACCCACTTAAGCAATATTGCTAAATCTGAGAATGAAATTTCCTATAACCTAACCAATTTCTAAATGAAAACTACAAAATTATTCACATAAAAATTCAAAATATGTGTTAAAAATGAATTATAAAAACTTTAAAAAAAACTTAAATATAAACTATTATGAATTAATAAATTACTTGCATTTTTGTGAACCAATTTTTCCTTTAAATAAAGCTTTAAAAAAAGGACCTATTAGATGCGTGCCAAGATATTCTTCTTGGCACTGCAACGTCCACTATTAGAAAGCTGTTCATCCATCAGATCAATGAAGTAAAGTGAATCTTACCAGCAATAGGAAGTGCGGAAGAGATAACATGGGGCAGATCAAAATTGATTCCTCTAATATGTTTGTAATGCTCCACAATGATGGACAAGGCAGAGCCCACTCCTCCCCCAACATCAACCAAAGAAGTTATCTTCTTGAAACCCTCCTCATAAATCTCCACAACATTAGTCATGACAGCACGAGTGTCACAAGACATGGCCTCATTAAACGTCCTGTTTGCATCAGGATCATTTACACCGTAATCCCAATTACTCATACCAAAAGCCTTCCCAAAGGCGCAGCCTCCTTTTAACACTGACTCCTCCAGATGCATCCACCCTTGGAAGGCAATATGGCTCGTTGACCCCAACAAAAATGGAACATAATTACGGCCTTCATTACTATTTTCCTTGACAAGCAATTTAGAAAGGCCAGTGAGACCATATCTAGTTTGCCTAAAGTCCTCATGGTGTGGGATCTCAGTAAAGGCATGGTGGGCTGCTAGAAATCTTAGGAGGCGAAAGAGATATTCTATGCAAGGCGGGCTTAATTCATTGGAGGCTGAAATGTGGGCAGCAATATCTTCTAGGGTTAGAGAGCCATCATGGGAAGAAATTATGTCAGGAATATTCAACAAAACGGCAGCTCTGAGAGCCATGGGCTTAGATAGGCCGAGTATAATGTCATACAGTTTTAGCTGAGATAAGAGAGTACTTTCAGGCTCATGGGGTTCTTGCCTAGAAATTGTAGAATCCATGGCAAGGATATACTGAGATCGTTGGATAATGGTGTGGAGTAGAGCGGGGATAAGAGCACCTATTTATAACACTAGCAAGCAGTCTCACTTCTCAATGTGAAAAAAACAGAGAATCTCAGATTTGTGCCTTACGTGGTGGAGACTTTAATTGTGATAAATAGGGATGCAGATTATCGTGAGGTAATTACGAAGGTAGTATTCGTGGGTTAAAAATTAACACGCATTGTAACATACATCCAAATATCACCAATAACCCTACACTATTTATTATGCACAACTGTCAAACACTATTAGTATCAATAACAATGACAACAAGGGCTGTGCAAACAGCTCAGATTCCTGCTTATAGTATGGGAATGGGAGCAGAGAAGACGTGTGGAAAAAGGAAAATAAATACTATTAGTTCAAACAATTGTTGCAATTTTAGGTTTCCGATATTCTACTCAGATATCACTATATGACAACTAATTATTTTATTTTAACATTTATAATCCTTACAACTATAAATATCAATTGTAAACAAGAGCTCTGAATTAGGAAATTATGAAATTACCGCAAAAGCTTTTTAGGAAAAAGGTATTTTATGATAATAACCTACTTGTTTAATAGATATGTCTAAGTACATGGAGAAGCATCTAGTACCTAGGCTCATTGGTAGCCCACTTGGGTATGTCTAGTGCAATAGATTTCTTTGATTAATTTTATTCTAAATATTTTTCCTTATATTAAACCTAAAGAAACCAATATTTTATGGGTGGAATTAAATAATGGCTTAGTAGATCTAATTATCATTTAAATACTACTATCCTTAAAAGTAAAAACATCGTGTTCAAATTTCTTTTAATATAAAAAATACTACCAAAGTATTTCTCAAAATCATTCCGACTTTAAGAGAAAATTAGTAATGCTAATAGTCATAAGTATATTTTACAAAACCTAGATATTTATTCACCCATTTAGTTACATTTGAGAACTTCAAGTCCAAAATATACAACAAATTCTTAAATTTTTTCTTAATAATAATTAATTTTTTGGTGATTTATAAGTAATTCATTAAAAACTTTTATTTTTATAAACTTTCAAGTATTTATAACAAAAAATATATATTATACATTCTTACATAAAGCATGAGAGCTAATTGGATTTCTAATAATATTAGATTAAGAATGATATATATATATATATATATATATATATATATATATATATATATATATATATATTTCAAGTAATAATTCATTTTTTGGTGATTTATAAATAATTCATTTAAAACAATTTTTTATAAACTTTGTGTTTATGACAAAAATATATATTATACATTCTTACAAATAGCATGAGAGCTAATTGGATTTCTAATAATATTGGGCTTAGAATGATTAAATTTTTTATATACAAATTTCAAGTAATAATTCATATAGACCAAATACTTATTATATTATATTATATTAATCTTTTTAAGAAAAAATATCTAGATAATATAGATAAAAAGATCTCATGTCCATAATTAATTAATGTTCTTAAAATGTCAATTTGATGAAACTCACTTTAACTAAATAAATGATTGCCTATGAATCCTATAGATCAAATAAATATTTAATTGATAGGTTGCATTGATACAATGAGTGTTTCATCTCCCTTATCATGTACATAAAATATGATAACATTAAAAATATGCTAACGTTAAAAAGAAATTGTATAAATAGCTGAAAGTCTAAAGTTTTGGAAGATAAATTAACTGTAAGAAACATTTAAAATTGGGGCTGGATTATTAATTTTACACAAATTTATGTGCTTTTCACTTGACTAGCTAAGATTAATATTATATTAGAAATCAAATTATTTAATCTACTTTATTAGATATTGGGAGTCTACCACTAGAAGTCCATAAACTATTTGTTGGATCACATTCGATGTTAACCCTTCTCTTTACAACTCTTTCTAAATTCTTATGATTCACATTAAGCTGTTATTATTGTTGGTCGTGTTGCATTTTGATCTTTAGAGTGACTTCTCTTTTTAATAACATCAAAGACACTAGCAATAGTGGATACAACTTGTTTTAAAGACTCATTTTTATTCTTTGGTTTTTCATAGATTCCTAACCTTTTCATTACTTTTCACATTTTGGACATTTTAATTAGTTACAACATCAACTGACATTGAAACACAAATTTCTTTTTATAAAAAAAATCTATATAATCTATTAACATGTGTCCTAATTTGACTCCACAAAACCAATCCATGAAGATTATTTAGCACATCATTATAAAAATGAAAATTATGTTCACGCACTTCAGTATCATTTAGACATGTTTGTTCAGTAGTTGGTGTTTCCATGTCTACATTCATATCATTGTTATTTTCAATTGGCATTTCATTTTTATTGTTATTTAGAATTTGAATCTCATTTTCATATTTTCATGGTATTTCTTTCAAGGCATGCATTTCCATTGGAGTTTTTTGTGCAAGATCATTTGGCAATCTATTCTGATGAAGAAAATCTAAATCGTTTAAATTGTAACCTACTTTTAAAAAATTACCAATTTCATCATGAGAAAAAAACTCAAGGGTTTGGAGACACACCTATATTGAATGTTTGATTAGAATGTGCACATCAATCTCCTTGTATTGGGTTCTCTTCTTTGGCCTCTTCATCCATCATGGTATCCTCAATGTCTTTCTCCTCTGAAACATTGCTCAACTCTCTAATTCTTCGTCTTCTCTCTCATTGAAATTGTGCTTCATTCTCTTCGTTTGTTGCAATCTCCTCATTTGCCAGAACTTTTAATTATCTTTTTTTTCTTTGTTTTGATCCTATGTTTGGACCAGTTTTGAATTCAAATCAATAGCTTGCAAATTGTAGAAGATGACAAGAAAGAGAATAATTGTAATAGAAATTCATTGTTGCAGGACGAAACTATCATTCAATCATTGCAATCATTGAAAATTTATTTGTGGGTTATCTTTTTGGGTCCAATGGGTACATCAAAATTAGGTAGCCAAATTGAAATTGGATAGCCATTTTTTAAATCAGGCACCCAATTTTTAAACAATCAAGCACCTGATTGTTTAAATATTGGGTGCTTGACTCTATTAATGGCTAAGTTCGAATCAAGCACTTAGTTTTTGAATTGCAAATTGGGTGCCTGATTCTAGTGCCATGGGCTGAATTTTCCATGAGCGAGAATTCACATCAGGTTTTGCCTTGGGGAAAGGCATGGCATAGGTTTGGTGGGACCAAGCCTATGCATTTATGAACAAATTTTTCACTAAGGCATTTAATCAATAATTTTAGGGATTGTCCTAATTTTTATACAATTTTTCCCATTGAATTTTTTGACTAAATGAAAACCCATTATAGGTCTTGTTGTTCTGATTTCAAAAATGCAAATTTTATATTGTTATGAGTTCATTTTCTATTTTTTTAAAATTTATTAATCAAAAGTATCTCTTAAACATAAAATAGTGAGGCTCACTAAAACTTTAATAACTTTTTAAAATTTTCATATTTTTTAAATTAATTTACTTCTCATCAATCTTTACACAATTCTTTTGAAGTTTTTAAAAAATCTAAAAACTTAAATTTTGATTAAATTATGGTCTCTATACACAAGAGGTTTTAGAAATTAGCTTAATCGTCAATAATTTTTTTAAATTTTAAATTCATTAAAAAATTCAAGAAAATCATTCTCATCAATCTTTGGTCTGTCAGGTAACTTCATTTAAAAGGATTCACAAAATTTTATTTAGTTGTGTCAAATTATGGTGTCCATACACAAGTGTGGTATTATCTTGAAAAAGTCATTTTTAAAGATCCACACCAAAAAATTAATTTATCATATGGGTATACAAATAAATTACATATTCAAAATGGAGATTCCAGACACTAAAATTTTTAGTTCTGAAGTTTTTTATATTTAATCTCTAAATCCCACAAATTTTGGCATCAATTTACAATATATTTCAAAAACAAGAAAAACACTTCCACTTGTTGGCCAAAAGTGAGATTGATCTTCTTGCATTGACCCATATGGAGCACCTGTCTTGATAGATCTCTAGTGTATATTTAGAAGATCTATCAATTTTGTCTTCCCTACTAAGATATATCTATGATATCTTCGGTATTACCACATTATTTCTCTTCTTGGCCATGTCTATGGTCAACACAAATGTGTTGGCTTAGTGTCCCTCTTGTAGAAAATTAAATATCAAACAATATGCAAAGAGATATTGAACAACACATAAATATGAAAATAATCAAAAAATTGATACAATAGATCATAGAAAGAAGAGACACTTTACTAATCAAACTACTTAAAAAATGTATTACAATAGCTCTATATATAGAGGGCTTTTAGCTTCTATACACTGATAGATGTTTCTAGAGTTTACATTGAAATTGACTCATCTATCTTGTATGTAGTAGACAAAACAATATTTTGTTGACATCACTGAAATTATATTTAACGATTTGCTAAAAAATAGGGAATGTGAGTAAATCACTAAATAGAACTACAATTTGGTTACAACAAAAAAATGACGTGGTTAGAGGAGGATTATTAATATTCCAACATCCTCCCTTAATTTCTACCACTTAAAAATTCTTTTAGTGGGAGAAATTACAATAAGAAATTCAAGTGAATAGGTCTCAGCGTTGAACCTTGTTAGGTACCTATTTTACAACATAAAAAAATTGGTTTTTGTTGTCACTTAGGTTTGCACCCTTGTCGAGAGCCTATGCATGAGGACAACCTAGTGAAACATAGAAACAACCTCCAAGCTATGCGACTTGAATTGTGAGGTTGAGTCTCCAGAGAAGGTCGGCTTCCTCTTACTATCAGGATGCACCTAACTGCTCTTGGAGAGGAAAAGGGAGAAGGAGAGCATGAAAGAAAATCTACCTAATCTAATCTAAAGAGATGATGCACCAAAATAGAGTGTTCAGACCAATCTTTGCCCATATATGCACTATTGAACTAGAATGAAACTAAAGATATACACATTTAGACTTGTTTTAATCTAATAATCACATGCAGATCAAAAAATCAAGATGAATGACATAAGGAAAGGGATATTCACTTATATTATCATTTATGGATCCAAGGAGATACAGTCATGCAGATTACAGATTTCCACAAAATACTAGTGGAGGCAAAGAGTTCTTGCACTTTCACACTAATGGCTAAAGGAGAAAAGATAGAAAATCATACAGTTCAGAGGCATAGGGGAATTTACACTGGAATTGTAGAGCAGTAACAAAGAACAACAGAGAATGATCGACCTGAACAAAATCTACAAAATTTGCCTTTATAGTGTAGGCATAACTAAGATGTCCTCCAATTGTATTTACTTCGCAACTACCTGCCATTAAGTCCTGCAAGGAACAATCATGGAGAAAATCTGATCTAGGTATAGATCCAGATGTAATGATATCTAATCCTCTGTGTCAAATAATGCCTTGAGAAGACAGAAATGGTGCCATTAAGCTACTCTGACTAGGTAGATAGGTTGGATCAGGGGTAGAGTGTTCTTCTTTGTTCTGCATTCATTTGAAGGTGGGTTGGGATCGATCATAAATATCAAATCGCGCAGAAAACTCTACCTCTTATCACTTTTGGTGCATGAATCAGTAGAATCAGTGAGTCAACCTGAATCTCACAATGAAAATGCACCATGTGGACCAATCAGTTCATTTCTTTATGCCACCTTGCTGGTCCAATGTAGTTGACCATCTCTTTTCATCACTAATTGCACCAACCCTCAAACTCTAACCGCAATAGTCACATTAACTGCCAGTCGCATCTAACTGTCAATGCCCTAAGTGGACCCACCGAGACATGTGGAAAAAAGGCACTATGTCACTATGCGTATCCTCTGAGCATGTTCTCATAGCGAGTAGTGCCCACCGTAGATTTGAACTGATCTAACGATCGTGAAGATTCGCCATAATACTACACTATCTCCGTAAAAGAAACTTAGAAACCTGGGCCCATGAACCACTTGGCACACATCTGGCATTACCCGTACCATGCCTAGCAACACATTGCATCCAACTAGTGCCCCACAGAGAAACTAGTTCCATAGAGACATGTGGTGGGAAAGCGCTTCCTTGCATTATTTAAAATCTTCATAACTTCAAAATGCGGGGAAGCCTCAGCCATAGATTTGTTTGCATCGGATGGTGCTCAAAACTCTGTAGAACTATGAGCCAAGTTAGTTGGATTGACCAATGAGGTGCCCCTATCATACTCTGACTCACCTAACAACTACCACCCAGGTTGAGTCGTAATATCACTTAGAGAAGGGCGGGCCCATGACGTCATATGGGACACGTGCCCTCCACCCACTTTCCCACATTTTTTAATTTCCTCGCATCTTGATAATGTGGAAATGCACCAGCCCTTGATCTATTTTGAATCTATGGTGATCAGAGATCTATAGAACTGCATATCTAGTAGGCTAGATGGGCCAATGAGATGCCTTCATCGTACTTTGACTCATTTGACAATTGCCACATGAAGACAAGTTGTTGATACCTTCTAAGAAAGTGGGCCCATGACACCATCTATACCATGCATCGTCGAGGCACTATGTCGCTATGGATAAATAGTGTGCAACTTTTCATAGCGAGATAGCGCCCACCGTTGATCTTCCTTAGATCTGGCGGTAGGCAAGATGGATCTGATCTATCAGTGTATCATCCAATGAGAACCAGACACATGCCAACCTGTCTGACAAATCTTCATCTACATCCTGCCAAGGGAAGTAGGACCCACACCTTCTGATGTCATCGCAGTATCATTTTCCATCTGGGGGCTATGTCCCTAACGGTGAGGAATATAGACTTTTTGATAGCGCCATAGCGCCCATCGTGGATGGAACAAAACCTAGCACTAGAGAAATAATCAAGGAAAAGGAGGACCCATCCGACACATGGTCAAAAGGCACTATGTTGCTATGGGAAAATAATGTGCAACTTCCCATAGTGAGATAGCACCATCCGTCGATTCAGATTGATCCAATGATGAGGAACTTGTGGGCCTGCAAAAATAAATCGTAAGGTTTGATCATTTAACAATTTTTTGATATTTTTGGGTCATTTAAAATAACATTAATCCTGGGAACTAGCCGTTGGGTGGGGTTCATATTTGAATTCAAATTTTGGTGGGGGTGCAAAAATAAGCAACATTTCTGGTGACTCACAGGGGATGCAAGCTTGCTACACATAAGACCAGGGGCCTGAAGCATCCATTGGGCTATAGGGTCGTAAAAAATATGTAGATTCTGAGCACTGCGAGTCCCTAACCCTACCTCTGAGAGGAAAAAAACCTAAAACCCCTGTCTCTACAACTGGAACTAGAGACGAAGCCTTCATCTGCAACCTTCAAAATTTCAAAACTTGTTGTCTCATAGAGACAAAGCTTGTTCTCATGCACTTCTTGGAAAAGTAAGGAACAAACTGGAAACAAAGAAACTACTCTACTTATATACATGAAACCTCCAACCTTCATCAAAAGCATGGTTTGAGATAAATCCCATTGACTGGGATGGGAAAAATTTCACCACTAGGCCTGCTTAACTGAAAAGCATTGGCCTACTTGCAACTAACAATCAGATAGGGACCACTCCACAATGCATCAAAATTTAATTGTCTTCCTGGTTTTGCCCTATCTGTATCCCATTTCAGAACCAAATCTCCCTCTCGAAAGATTTTGACCCTAGCCTTCCTGTCAAAACTCTTTTTTACCTGCTGCTGGTGTGTCTCTAGGGTCTACATGGCTTTACTTCTCTTCTCTTCCAGCTCCCAGTTCTTCCATTCTCACTGTCATGGCGTCATCTTCAATTAGTTCAAACTGATGAGCTAACTCTAGGGTTGGGAACTCCAATGAAATTGGAAGCCTTGCTTCTCTGCCATAAACTAACACAAATGGTGAGTTCCCTATTGATCTTTTAGGTGTTATCCTATCAACCCACAAATTTGTCTTTAGTTTTCTATGCCAACACCTTTGGTTATCTTCTATTGTCCTTTTCATGATCCTGATTAGGTTCTTGTTGGAGGGCTTAGCCAAACCATTACCCTGAGGATAGTAATTTAAGGATGTGCTCAAATAGATATTATGATCCACTGCCCATGCAAAAATTTGAGCTCCAACAAAAGACTTTGCATTATCTAAAATAATGGCTAAAGGGGCACCAAACCTGGTCACAATTCTATCAAGGAATTCCACAACTGAAGATTCAGTGGAATCCTTCAATGCAACTGTCTTTGTCCATCTAGTGAAGTAATCTATAGCAGCTAGAATCCACTTGTGACCAGAACTGGAAGAAGGATTGATAGGGCCTATGAAATCCAATCCCCATTGAGCAAAAGGCTAGTCCACCTAAATAGAATGAAGGGGAAGAGATGCAAGCTTTTTCTTGCTAGAGAAAAAGGCACATTTTTCATGTACTTCCTCACATACTTATCACAATCATGAAACAGAGATGGCCAGTTGTAACTAGCCTTCATGATCTTCATTGCAGTTATCCTTGCTGAGAAGTGGCCACCATCAGGACCATCATGAAACTCTTTGATCATTCTTTCAGCTTGGTTTGTATCAAGGCATCTTAACAGGGCTCCATTAAAATCTCTTCTGAAAAGGATATCATTAACTATGACATAAGGAATTGACTGCAATCTATACTATCTCCTTTTAGTTCTATCTAATCCTTGAGGGTATCCATTGCCTAATAAGAAATTCATCATATCATCCATCCAATTCCTTGAGTCATCATTTCTTACCTCTTGTTCCTCTGTTAATATCATAGAAGCTTCCTCGTCAAGCTCTTGAGATGATAACATCTATTTACACAATCCCCTCACTCTTACCAACTTGGTAATCTGAATGTCAATATCATATTCCATCACTTTAGTAATCCAGTCAGCTCTTTTCTCACTAATATCTTTGCTCAAAAGGAACTCCTTCACACTGGCATGGGGTACTAACAAATGAATCTTATTATGGGATAGGAGGTGTCTAAATTTCTTCAAAGCTTTGATGACTGCAAGGGCTTGCTTCTCAACATAACTGTACTTATCTTCATACTCCTTGAGCCCTTTACTAAAGAAAGCTATAGGCTGCTCTTCATTCTTGCCATTTGTTTGAGTCAAGATAGCAGAGATACTTGACTCACCACCTAGGGTATAAAGGATGAAATCCTTTTGAAAATTTGGATTCATGAGAGTAGGGGCTGAGGCTATGGATGCCTTGATTTCTTCAAAACTTTCCTTCCCTTCCTTGGTCCATGCAAAGACCATACCTTTCTTGAGCATAGGTATAAGAGGTTTCACCACGGTAGCAAGATTTGGAATAAATCTTCTCACAAAATTTATCCTGCCTAGGAAACATTGCAGCCCTTTCTTATGTTTAGGAAGAGGAAGGGAAAGTATTGCTTTTGTTCTCTCTAGATCAATGGTTAAGCCATTCTCATATTCAATATGTCCTAATAATTTTCCTTGGTTAGTAGCAAAGACACACTTGCTTGGGTTAAGGGAAACCCCAAACTCTCTGCATCTTAGGAATACCTATCTGAGATGACCAAAATGATCATCTACATCCTTTGAATACACAGTGATATCATCAAGGTAAACTAAGACAAACTTGTCAATTAATATTTTGAAGGCCATCTCCATTGCCTTCTGAAATGTAGCACCTACATTGGTTAGCCCAAATGGCATCTTACAATAAGCATAGGTACCCCATTTAGTGGTAAATGTAGTCTTGTATCTATCAAAATCCTTAACCAGCACTTGATTATAACCAGAGAATCCATCAAGAAACAAAAATCTCTTTGAACCACTGACCTTGGACAAAATTTGTTCCATAGAAGGGAGAGGATGGTGATCTTTAAGGGAAGCTTCGTTAAGGTCCCTAAAGTCCACACACAATCTAAGTTCTCCATTCTTCTTCCTAACAAGGACAAGGTTTGCTACCCATTATGAGTGTTTGATAGGGAAAATTATATTGGCCTCAATCAACTTGGATAGCTCTTTTCTCATTAGGGGTTCAATCTTGGGATTCACTGGCCTCTGCTTTTGTCTTACTGGTTTTACATCATTGATTAAATCTATGGTATGCTGAAACAACCTTGGGTCAAAACCCTTTAAACCATCATATGTCCAGGAAAATATATCATTAAATTCTTGACATGGATGAATAAAAATTTCTTGTTCAATTTCAGAACATAACTTCCCCATGTTCAAAGATTTTCCATCAGCAACCATGACTGGAGTGTAGTCACTTTCATTAGCAGCTAGGTTCACGCCTCTATCTCTTTCTTGATCATTAGGATTAAAAACACTCTCTAGAGTAACGAGACCCCTAGGAAATTTGTTAGAACTGAGATGAATGATCTGATCACCAAACAGATCCTCCAGTCTCAATTGATTTCTGCCTGAAAATTCTACCTCATTCTGCAAGAAGTTGACAATTTATTCATCAGACTCAAACACCTACCAATGGATATTGTTATCAAGGACAACAAGCCTCTGCTTTTGTCTTACTACCACTATGATTTGTTGCTTCTCCTCCTCAAGATTCTGTGGCACATCATAAGATGCACCTATTGCTACAAGTCTATCAACATGTCTATTTTCTTTTCTAGGGATGCTTTGAATATTAAATGCATTAAAACCCTCAAGAAAATCCCATACCCTATTTTTATAAGACTTGAGCAAACCATTCTTGGTGGTATTCTGATTTCTCACTTGATTAACCACCAATTCACTATCTCCATACACCCTTAAGGCTTGGATTCCTCTTTTTTGAGCAAGTAGGAGACCTTGAATCAAGGATTCAAACTCGGCCACATTATTAGTGCAACTAAATTTGAGCCTAAAGGAGAAGTAGTACCTTACTTGTGTAGGAGAAATTAACATCACACTAGCCACTGATCCATTTTTATTTCTTGAGCCATCAAAGTACATACTCCATATCCCACTCATATCTTCTTTAGTCTTCACAAGATTGGGCACTAGAGCATCTTTCTCCAATATATAGTATGTACTGAGACCTGTCTCAAGGGTTTCTGACATAGGGTGAAATTGATATGCATTAGCCCACTCATCCAAGACTCTGCTAGGGGACTGGTGGGCTCATTTACTATGTCATTCTCATCCATCTCTAGAATAGGGCAATTCATGTTGATGGGGTTGGGGGTGTAAGATTTGGTATGATGGAGGGCTTGAGGCTCTGCTCTAATTGAGGCATTGGCTCCATATCTTGTTTTAAAAGACATATATGACCAATCAGAAGATATGAAACCACCTATTTTGGTAGTAAAGTCTCTTGACAGACAGATGGCAAAATATGGCTTGACCTCAGCAACAGAGATATCTTGGGTTATAATACAACCAGGGCATGCATGTAAGGCCATCTCCACATTCCTAAGGATCCCTACAGTCTTGACAGTACTACCATCCAACTGTGATGCATCCCTAACAATGGGCTCATATTTCATTCCCAAAGCATCAGCAACACACCTAGGCATCACTGAATTGCTAGCCCTTGAATCAATCATGCAATTATGGACTAGCTTGCCCCCTATAATTAGAGAAACATAGAATGGAGGAGGTCTAACCTTTTTACTTGTTTCTAGCTCCCTTGATTGCTATACTAGGCTTGCGACACTTTCCATACTAGGTGTCTAATCCTTTGGTTCAATTCTTTCTAGCTCTTGCTGTAGCAACCTCTTTTGCATGGGTATAGTAGCAACAACATCCCACATGGAGATATTCACATTTTTCTTCTTCATTTTCTCTACCACATTGAATGGCATAGCAGGTGTTTTGGTAGAAGCTTTGGGAGCTGCAATTGTATGAGGTTGAGATGGAATAGCCTGAGGATCACTTGTATCTTTTCTGCCATGATTTTGCCTTTACTGCTAAAAGGTACTTGATTGATTATTTGCTGCTTGCTCATGAGATATTGCATTTGAAGTTGAGGCCTGATTGGGAGGAAGGGGGACGACATCTTCCATAGCTCTTCTTTTGCTTCTAGTGTTATGAGCAATGGAATCCTGGTTTACATTGCAATGCTCCTCCATCTGATGATTCATAAAAGAGCAATCACCTTGTCTTTGCATATCTGAGGCATCTTTAGATTGGTCCTCCTTGTATGATTGTTTTGCTGCAAGCTCTTGGACTTTCAAAGCCATAAAAGATTCAGCCTTCTGACACATACAATAGGCATAGGAGTACTTACAAGATAGACAAAAATCTTGATCTTGAGCCATATTGTTTTGAGGGACTATGTCCCTACTTTGATTTACATTTGAGGTTGAAGCATGGCCACCCTGCCTACTCTGATCAAAAGAATTGTTCCAATGATTAGGATTTGGAGGCCTACCACTGCTTGGAGTTTGATATTGCAATTGATGAGGCTTACTACCTTGAGCTTGCCTTTCTAAGGTCACTACCTTATTGCTCACTTTCTACATCATAGAGAAATTATCCTCCAGCCTCTTTCCTTGATCTTCTAACCTCTTACCTTGATCTTGCAATCTTTTATCAAGGTTCTTCTCTCTTTTGTCCATGTTCTGTATCAGAGATTACATCATCTCTTTGATTTCATCTATCCCATTTGAAGATGTGGAAGCTTGAGGGACTAGGACAAGGGATTGTGATGTAGAAGTTGTGGGAAGAGGAACTATTACTGGTTGATGATTTGGAACATTAGGGAAGAAAGGCATAGGAGGTCTTGGAGCTAGGTTACCTCCTTGTATCAATATATTTTCTGCCCTTATTGCTATGTCATAAGCATTAGGCTAGGTATCTCCTCCCATAGTTTGGATTGTAGTGGCAATATCACTGTTAAAACCTTTGAGGTAATGCAAAAAGGCATTACCAGGGGTAGGCTTCACTGAAGTAGGTATTCTAGCTCATGTCTTTTGAAATCTATAATTAAAATCAGTCATACATTCATGGGGGGCTCTTTTTATAGGAGTCAACTGCTCTACAAGTGAAAAATGGTCACTTTTATCCTCAAAATGTTTGCACAATCCTGCTCCTAATCCATCCCAATCTATTGTAGAACCATGAGCTAAACCTCTATAACATTGTAGTGCTTTTCCTTTCAAGGATGAGGATAGGAACCTATCTGCAACATCATCCTCTGTATTACCATGGATATTGCAGACATTTGCAACCTATTGAATGTGTTCTAAGGGAGAGATAGAAGTTTCACCAATAAACTCTGGTATACTTTTTAGGGCAGCTACTAGTATGTCATGTATTTGGGCTAATAAGAGAGGGCTCCCACCATTAAAGGTGGAAAAAGTATGAGCTCTAGGAAACACCATATAGACAAGTGATCTATTGACATATATTGATGGCAGTCTAGGTTGAGATCTAATAGCAGGAGTAGAGATAGATCTTATAGGTGTATTTGTTACTATCCCACTCCTAACTGGTGATAAAGATATTCTAGCCTTCCTTCTTCTAGGGTTTGAAAATGAAAGCTCTTGATGCTGAAACTTACCTCTAGAAGATGCCCTTGTTTTAGCTCCAGGCATGAATCACTACAACTTTGGTCTGGAACTAGATATGTATTTGAAGCTTAGAGTCACTAAGTACTTAAAGAATGAGCCTCTTGAAGGCTTAAACACCGAAGCCAGTACTATCTCCTCGATATTGATCTTGAAATCTCACCTTTTGACACCAGTAGGCTTGAAATTTTTTGAGATCTTGTCCCACTGGGTTTGCCTAAAATGGTTGTCACTTAGGTTTGCACCCTTGTCTACAGCCTATGCATGAGGACAACCTAGTGAAACATGGAAACAACCTCCAAGCTGTGGGACTTGAACTATGAGGTTGAGTCTCTAGAGAAGGCTGGCTTCCTCTTACTATCAAGATGCACTTAACTACTCTTGGAGAGGAAAGGGGAGAAGGAGAGCATGAAATAAAATCTACCTAATCTAATCTAAAGAGATGATGCATCAAAATAGAGTGTTCAGACCAATCTCTACCCATATATGCACTATTGAACCAGAATGAAACTAAGGATATACACATTCAGACTTGTTTTAATCTAATAATCACATGCAGATTAGAAAACCAAGATGAATGACACAAGGAAATGGATATTCACTTATATTATCATTCATGGATCCAAGGAGATATAGTCATGTAGATTATAGATTTCCACAAAATACTAGTGGAGGCAAAGAGTTCTTGCACTTTCACACTAATGGCCAAAGGAGATAAGACATAAAATCATACAATTTAGAGGCACAGGGGAATTTACACTGGACTTGCAAAGCAGTAACAGAGAACAATAGAGAATGATTGACCTAAACAATATCTAAAAAAATTTCCTTTATAGTGCAGGCATAACTGAGATGTCCTCCAACTGTATTTACTTCGCGACTACTTGCCATTAAGTCCTATAAGGAACAATTGTGGAGAAAATTTGATTTGGGTACAGATCTAGATGCAATGATATCTAATCCTCTGTGTCAAATAATGCCTTGAGAAGACAGAAATGGTTCCATTAAGCTACTCTGACTAGGTAGATAGGTTGGATCAGGGGTAGAGTGTTCTTCTTTGTTTCACATTTATTTGAAGGTGGTTGGGATCGATCATAAATATCAAATATTGTAGAAAACTCGATCTCTTATCACTTTGGTGCATGAATTAGTAGAGTTAGTGAGTCAACCTGAATCTCACAACAAAAGTGCACCACGTGGACCAATCAGTTCATTTCTTTATGCCAACTTGCGGTTCCAACATAGTTGACCATCTCTTTTCATCACTAACTGTGCCAACCCTCAAACTCCAACTGCAACAGTCACATTAACTACCAGCCGCATCTAACTATCAATGCCCTAACTAGACCCACCAGGACACATGGAAAAAAGGTGCTATGTTGCTATGCATATCCTCTGAGCACCTTCTTATAGCGAGATAGCGCCCACCATAGATTTGAACTAATCTAATGATCATGAAGACTCACCATAATACTGCGCTATCTTTGTAAAAGAAACTTAGAAACTGTTAGATTGTGGTGACTGATCAAGAAAGTACTGTACATACTTCATAAATAGCCGACATGGTAGCTGACATATTATGGCCGACATATGGCCGACATGTTATAACCCTAAAGCGGTTTAATACTTGTATAAAAGGGCTTAGGGTTGGGTATTTTTCATAATGTTGTGATACAAAATTGGTTCTTGCGGCGGTATTGAGCTGTAAGGGATTACAGATTGTAATCAGGTTGTAATCACTAGATTGTAATAAGATCGGACTTGCTATTTGGTGGACATAGCCTAGGGATTGGGTGAACCACGTTAAATCTTGGTGCCTTGTGTTCATTTCTGTGTGTTCTATTATTTTCTGTTATTGGTTATATTTGCATGTAGTTTTTATTTTTGTCCATGGTTTATCCTAACAAGTGGTATCAGAGCAAGGTTGTCTTTTAGTTATCCTCTGCAGGAAAGTCTCACGGTTAAGTGGGAGTCTCACGGTAAGTTGAGGGTTGACAGGTTTAATGGGCAGAACTTCCAGTTATGGAAGATGCAAATGGAAGACTATTTATATCAGAAGGATTTATGGAAGCTGTTGGAAGGAAAAGCCAAGAATCAGGGAACTATGTCAGAGGCTGAATGGGATCTTTTGGACAGAAAGGCACTCGAAAGCATTCGGTTATGCTTGGCACCATCGGTGGCATTTAATATTACAAAAGAAAAGATGACAGAAGATTTGATGAAAACCCTAGCGACACTATATGAAAAGCCCTCCGCTTCAAATAAGATATTTCTCATGAAGCGTTTATTTAATATGAAAATGGTAGAAGGTGGATCTATTGCAGATCATTTAAATGAGTTTAATACTATTACTAGTCAATTATCTTCTGTGGATATCAATTTTGATGAATAAATTAGGGCTCTCTTGATTTTGTGTTCTTTGCCTGAAAGCTGGAATGGCTTGGTAATGGCGGTGAGTAATTCTATTCCTGTACTAGTACCCTAAAATATGATGATGTGATCGGTGTTATTTTAAGTGAGGAAACTCGTAGAAAATCCTCAGGTGGATCTACATCAGGAAGTGCTTTAAATGCACAAAGCAGGGGCAGAACTACTGAAAGAGGAAGTAACTCTGGAAATCATGGGAAATCAAGAGGAAAGTCAAAGGGGAGGAGGTCTCAATCGAGAGGACCAAATGATTGCTGGTACTGTGGGAAACCAGGGCATAAAAAGAAAGATTGCTGGAATCGAAAGAAAAATGAAGGAGATAAATCAAATGGAGACAAGGAGGCAAATGTGGTAAGTAACAAATCCGAAGAGGATGCTTTGCTTCTGTCTTTAGAGAGTGTTGATGATTCATGGGTTTTAGATTCTGGTGCTTCATTTCATGCTACACCTCATAGAGGTTATTTCATTGATTATGTGCAAGGGGATTTTGGGCTTGTTTATTTGGGGGATAATGAACCTTATCAAATTGTTGGAAAGGGAAAAATTAAGATTAAGTTGCAGAATGGGAATCATTGGCTACTACATGAGGTAAGACATGTTCCAAAACTAAGTAGAAATTTAATTTCAGCAGGGAAACTCGGTGATGAGGGTTGTGTAGTTACTTTTAATGATAAAAATTGGAAGGTTTCAAAAGGTTCCCTTGTAGTAGCAAAAGGTGTGAAAGTAGGCACCTTATATCTTTTTACAGGTCATATTGTTCCTTCTACTTTGATTGTTTCAGAGAAAAATGAATATTCAGGAACAATTACTGCAGTTGAGCAGGGAGAACAAATAGCTGCTGTAGATTCTGATATAGCACTATGGCAAAATAGACTTGGGCACATGAGTGAGAAAGGTATGAAAGTACTTCATTCAAGGAAAGTTTTACTAGGTCTAAAATGTGTGAATATGGATTTCTGTGAAAGTTGTGTGTATGGAAAACAAAAGAGAGTGAGTTTTGTAAAGACAGGGAAGGAAAAGAAAAAGGAGAAATTAGAGCTTGTGCATATAGATGTATGGGGACCAGCCCAAGTATCTTCCCTTGGTGGCTCTTATTATTATGTTACATTTATTGATGATGCAACTAGAAAAGTATGGGTTTATTTCCTTAGACAAAAATCTGATGTATTTCAAACTTTTAAGAAATAGAAATGCTTGGTTGAAAATGAGACTGGTAAGAAATTAAAATGTCTGAGATCTGATAATGGTGGTGAGTATTGCAGTTATGAATTTGAAGATTATTGCTCCACTAATGGTATTCATAGACAAAAAACTGTTCCAAGGACTCCACAGGAAAATGGAGTGGCTGAATGCATGAACAGGACTATAGTGGAGCGCGCAAGGAGCATGAGGTTGCATGCTAGGTTGCCCTTACACATGTGGGCGGAGGCTGTCAATACTATAGTATATTTTATTAATAGAGGTCCCTCTACTCCTTTGGGCTGTGGTATTCCAGAGGAAGCATGGACTGGTAAGAAGGTGAGTTATTCTTTTCTCAAGACCTTCGGTTGTGAAGCTTTTGCTCATATAGACTCTGAAAATAGAACCAAGCTAGAAGCTAAATCAAAGAAATGTGTCTTTTTTGGATATGGCATTAATGAATTTGGTTATAGGCTTTGGGATTTTGAAAATCTTAAAATTATTAGAAGTCGGGATGTCATATTCAATGAGAAGGTGTTGTACAAAGATCTGTTGCAGCAACATGAGAAGAAAGAAGATGATTATGTAGTGCTGGATGATACTCCAAAATCTGATGTTCCAGCCATTCCTCATGATGTGCAACAACCGCAACAACAAATACCACATACACCAGTGAATGTTAGATGGTCAACAAGGCAAATTAGACCTCCACAAAGGTTTTCTCCCTCTTTGTATTCTATTTTACTTACTGATGCTGGTGAACCTGAAAGTTATGATAAAGCTATGCAGGTGGATACTAAGATTCAGTGGGAGTTTGCAATGAAAGATGAAATGGACTCTTTGTTGAAAAATAAGACATGGGATTTATGCAAGTTTCCTGTAGGTAAAAAGGCTTTACAGAATAAATGGGTTTACAGGTTGAAAGAAGAGGAAGGAGGTAAGAAAATATTTAAGGCCAAGTTAGTTGTAAAAGGATTTGCACAGAAAAAGGGAATTGATTTTGATGAGATATTTTCTCCTGTTGTTAAAATGACTTCTATTTGTACTGTTTTAAGTCTTATGGCTACTGAAGATTTGCATTTAGAGCAGATGGATGTTAAAACAACCTTTCTTCATGGTGATTTGGATGAAGAAATATATATGACTCAGCCACAGGGTTTTGAGGTCAAAGGTAAGGAGAACTTAGTGTGCAAATTGAAGAAAAGTTTATATGGCTTGAAGCAAGCACCTCGGCAATGGTATCTGAAATTTGACAGTTTTATGCATGAGCATGGATATAATAGGTGTCATTCAGATTACTGTGTTTATTTTAAGAGGTTGGATGATGATATCTACATTATTTTATGTTTATATGTTGATGATATGCTTGTAGCTGGGTCTAACATGGATCATATTAAGGGGCTGAAATGCCAATTAGCACATGCATTTGCTATGAAGGATTTGGGGGCAGCAAAAAAAATCCTTCATATGAAGATTTGTAGAGATAGGAAGAATAGAACATTGACACTATCTCAAGCTGATTATGTTGAGAAGGTGTTGCAACGTTTCTCTATGGAGAATGCTAAAGCTGTCAGCACACCTTTACCTAGTCATTTGAAATTGACTAAGGAGATGTGTCCCAAGACACAGGAAGAGGAGGATAAGATGTCTAAGGTACCCTATGCTTCAGCTGTAGGAAGTTTGATGTATGCTATGGTATGCACTAGGCCAGATATTGCACATGCAGTGGGAGTCGTTAGCAGGTATATGAGTCATCTAGGATTTGAGCATTGGAATGCTGTCAAGTGGATTCTTAGATATTTGAGAGGAACATCCAATAAGTGTTTACACTTTGGGGGCTCTACTACTGATTTACAGGGCTATGTTGACTCAAATTTGGCTAGGGATATTGATACCAAGAGGAGTACTACAGGTTATGTCTTTACTATTGGTGGGGCAGCCGTGAGCTGGGTTTCTAGGTTACAGAAGATTAATGCTCTCTCCACTATAGAGGCAAAGTATGTTGCTGCTACAGAGGTAGCCAAAGAGATGATATGGCTTCAGTTCTTCTTGGAAGAATTGGGACATCCTCAGAAGGATAATTATTTGTTCACAGATAGTCAGAGTGCCATTCATCTTGCTAAGAATTCAGCTCTACATTCTAAGACCAAACACATACAGTTGCGGTACCATTTCATTCGGTCATTTCTGGAGGATGGATAGTTAAAGCTAGAGAAGATACATACCAATGACAATCCAGCAGATATATTGACAAAGGTTGTAACAAGGGAGAAGCTGAACTCCTCTTCAGCTTCGGTTGGTGTTTTAGACTGAACATAAATAAAAGAATAGTAGAGTCCAAGATGGTTTGATCTAGTGGGAGCCCCATGTGGTAGTGGTATTGCTACAAGATCAGTCTCCAAGTGGGATATTGTTGTTTAGTGTGGAGCCTGATCAGTCCCCAAGTGGGAGATTTTTAGATTGTGGTGACTGATCAGGAAAGTACTGTACATACTTCATAAATAGCCGACATGGTAGCCGTCATATTATGACCGACATATGGCTGACATGTTATAACCCTAAAGTGGTTTAATACTTGTATAAAAGGGCTTAGGGTTGGGTATTTTTCATAATGTTGTGATACAAAATTGGTTCTTGCAGTGGTATTGAGCTGTAAGGGATTACGGATTGTAATCAGGTTGTAATCACTGGATTGTAATAAGATTGGACTTGCTATTTGGTGGACGTAGCCCAGGGATTGGGTGAACCACGTTAAATCTTGGTGCCTTGTGTTCATTTCTATGTGTTCTATTATTTTCTGTTATTGGTTATATTTGCATGTAGTTTTTATTTCTGTATGTGGTTTATCCTAACAGAAACCTGGGCCCATGAACCACTTGGCACACATCTGGCATTATCCATACCATGCTTGGCAACACATGGCATCCACCTGGTGAGAAATTGGTTCCTCAAAGACGTGGCGGGAAAGCGCTTCCCCACATTATTTAAAATCTTCGTAACTTCAAAATGTAGGGAAGCCTCAGCCATAGATCTGTTTGCATCAGACAGTGCTCAAAACTCTGTAGAACTATGAGCCAAGTTAACTGGATTGACCAATGAGGTGCCCCTATCGTACTCTGACTCACCTGAAAACTACCACCGAGGTCGACCCGTAATATCACTTGGAGAAGGGCGAGCCCATGACATCATCTGGGACACGTGCCCTCCACCTGCTTTCCTACATTTTAAAATTTCCTTGCATCTTGATAATGTGGGAATGCACCAGCACTTGATCTATTTTGAATCTATGGTGATCAGAGATCTATAGAACTGCATATCTGGTAGGCTAGACAGGCCAATGAGATGCCTTCATTGTACTCTGACTCATATGACAACTGCCACGGAAGACAAGCTGTCGATACCTTCTAAGAAAGTGGGCCCATGATGCCATCTATGCCATGCATTCCCAAGGTTCTATGTCACTATGGATAAACAACGTGCAACTTTTCATAGCGAGATAGCGCCCACCATTGATCTTCCTTAGATCTAGTGACAGGCAAGATGGATCTGATCTATCAGTGTATCAATCAATGAGAACTAGCCACATGCCAACCTGTCTAAAGAATCTTCGTCTGCAGCCTGCCAAGGCAAATAGGACCCACACCTTCTGATGTTGTCACAATACCATTTTCTGTCTAGGTGCTATGCCGCTAACGGCGAGGAATACAAACTTTTTGATAGCACCATAGCGCCCGTTGTGGATGGAACAAAACTCGACGCCGAAGAAACAATTAGGGAAGAGGAGGACCCACCTGACACGCGATCAAAAGGTGCTATGTCACTATGGGAAAACAACGTTCAACTTCCCATAGTGAGATAGTGCCATCCGTCGATTCAAATTGATCCAACGATGAGGAACTTGTGGGCCGCAGAAATAAATCATAAGGTTTGATCATTTAACAATTTTTTGATATTTCTGGGTCGTTTAAAATAACATTAATCCTAGGAACTAGCCGTTGGGTGGGGTTTGTATTTGAATTCAAATTTTGGCGACGACACAAAAATAAGCAATAGTTTTCCTTCTCAACCTTGTTAGGTACCCATTTACAACATAAAAATAATCTAGCTACCCTTTTCACTATCAATTTGTTCCCTATGTCATTATGATGTGGGTTTTTAATCGGTTCACCCATAACCATTTGGGATTTGCCCTAACTAATGAAATTAATTTTCCTTTTGGATTTCTCACCCAAACAAGTGGTTTTGGATTACCACAAACCTTTCAAAAAAACTTTTAGGTTTTGCACCCAAACAAGTTGTTTTAGCTTACCACAAACTCTTCGAAAAATGCTTTAGGGTCTTTTACCCAAATAACTAGTTTTGGCTTACCACAAACCCTTCAATAAAATTTTAAGGTTTTCACCTAAATAAATGGTTTTGGATTACCAAAAACCCTTCAAAGACTTAGCAAAAATATCATTTCAATGATGAAAAAAATACTATCTTTAAGCTTTTCTCTTTTATGAAGTCTCACTTTTCATGGATGTCTTGGTAGATTTCTGATTTGCACGAACAATTTGCAATCCTTCTTGAGAATTCACACTCACATTTGAACATTTGTATCTAAACTAACCTTTAATCATACCTGTGATATTTTTCCAGCTTGATCCATAACTCCATCCAACGTCCATTTTGAAGCATTTCTTCATAGAATTCTTTTTACACTCTCTATTCCAACATGTCTTTTCATAATGACTCTTTAATCCACAAAGACTACATGGATATAGATCCCAACACTTGTTTTTCATGTGCCCTTTCCTATGACAATTTGAACGTTGCATATATTGTTTACACTGAACAAATTTGATTGAATCCATATAATCATTTCTTTCATCTATCATATGTCCTAGTCCTTCATACTTTGGTCTTATTATGTGTTCAATAGGCTCTATGATTCCTTGTTCATGTTTTCCCAATCCTTTACCTTTGTAACCCATTTTCTTCATTATATTCCATCCAACATTCTTATTCTCACAACTGATAGTATTTGATTCCACATTTTCATATTCTTTATCACAAACAACCTTAACAGAGTCACACTTTTCTAGTGGTGAATTCAATTCATTTGTACTACATAAAACATCACATACTAATTTTTCTTTCACACATGCATTTCTTTCAATGATGGATTGATTTAGTTCATCTTTTAACAAGTCATTTCATTCTTTTACTTTCTTCATTTTCTCCTCTAATTCATCCTTCAACAAGTCATTCTCTTCTTTTACTTTCTTCATTTTCTCCTCTAATTCATCCTTTAACAAGTAATTTTCTTCTTTTACTTTCTTCATTTTCTCCTCTAATTCATCATTTCTTGTCTTAACATTATCCAACAACTTTAATTTTTTCTCTAGCTCTCCATTGGCTTCTATATAGTCATTAATTTGATTTAAAAAGTTGCATCTTTCCATATTCATTTCATTTCTTAACTGTGTTAGTTCTTCTTGCAAAAGATTCTTCTCACAAATTAAATCTCCATTTTCTTTCTTCACATTTATTAATTCTTCCTCTAAAATGTCTATTTCAGAAATTAAATTTGCATTTTCCTTTAACACTCTTTTACCTTGCTTCCTTACTGCAATTAATCCCCAAATAACACTTTCTTTGAATTAACCTAGTGCTTTTACCACATCTCACAATCACAGTGACAATTTTAGATTTCCTCATCTATTCCTTAAAAATTCAAATGTAAGATTATTGGAAATGATCACCATCTCAACAATATCAAACCAAACTCTATAACCTTTTCTCTACATTGATGAAATAGATAATTTTACCTCCAATAGTCTCATTCTTCTCTTAATGTAGCAATAGACAACATACCTATAGCCAACTTCCCTTCTCTTGAGTAATCTTTTGCCAAGCACTTTTTATTCTCCTTTAGGCAGCAACTTCAAAAAGCAAAAAAATCTATTCCACTATCCATCTTGGCATTCCAAACACCCAAAAGTTTCTTTGATGCTTCTAAATTAGATTATAACCTGCAATAGAAAAGAATTCACACAAAAAAAATCTGCCATAGCCCAAGAGTCAATGATGCTCTAATACCATGTAGAAAACTAAATATCAAACAATATGCAAAGAGATATTGAACAACACATATATATGACAACAATCAAAAAATTGATATAGTAGATCATAGAAAGAAGAGACACTTTACTGATCAGTCTACTTAAAAAATGTATTGCAATAGCTCTATATATAGAGGGCTTTTAGCTTCTATATGCTGATAGATGTTTCTAGAGTTTACATTGAAATTGACTCATCTATCTTGTATGTGGCAAATGAAACAATATTTCATTGACAGGACTAAAATTATATTCAATGATTTTCTAGAAAATAGGGAATGTGAGTAAATCACTAAATAGAACTACAATTTGGTTACAAAAAATAATTGACGTGGTCAAAAGAGGATTATTAATATTCCAACACCTCTTAATTATTTCTCTTTTCATCAACACTTGTTTTATTTGATATTCCCTTCCTGTCTTCTACTTCTATTCATTCTCTCTCACAACATACATATCATCACACATTTTTGTATAATATGCATTCTTGTCTTTTTGGGTGTCAATACCCTAAAAAAATCTTTCTCAAAATAATGAATTCAAAATTTGAATCATATCTCTAATTAGTTCATGAACAACCATTGTCACCTATGTGATAGGGTCTATATTGGTAGCCCTTCTAGTCTGTGCTAAGTATAGCCTTAGTCTCTATGCCCTTTCTTGTTTCCATTGATATGTTAGAATGTTAATCCCATCACAATGTAGACTATGTCCACTCTTTTATATGTCAAGCTAATGACCCATGATGTTAATTGTAATTGTCTTATTTTTTCTTTGTCTCCATGTTGGTTAGTGAGGATGTCTACAGGTGATCATGAGATGATATGCTTCATACTCAATTGGTTTTCAATCAATGAAAACACTTTGGCATACAAGATGTTTACAACACCAACTGCTCTTCTTTATGCCACTAAGATTTATAGGGTCAATAACATTTACATTTTGTTATGTTGGGTTCTCTCCAAAAAGTTCTACACTCAACTAACCCAACTAAATAGAAATTTTATTTGGGCTAAGGTGAGCAATAAGAAAGGTCATTGCTCCACCTCATGGCTACATTATGTCAAACTAAAGGATAAAGGGAGTTTGGGGATCATTGATCCTTTCACCCAAGGAGTTTTTGTGAAGAACCTCCTTATAGCAATATCGTGAGAATGCTCGAAATAACAGAATACAAAGTGATAGCAGAACTCAGAATGAATCTACTGATCGCAGGCCACTTCGAGGGGGTAACCTCCTTTGAGCAAGCTCAATACAATAAATTCGTCCGTGCCCATCAAGGGCCTCAACCTATTCTTATATACTGGGTACGATCTAGAAAAGTAATACTACCTATGCATGTGGGATAATAAAATATACTCACGGGACGACTTACAAAGCATATGCGTCCAACAACACTACTCTAACAAAATAAACAGAAGGAACACACAGGTTCCTAACATCCCCTCTCCCTTAGAAAAAAGCTTTGTCCTCAAAGCTTAAGGTGTGGAAATTGTTGTTGAATCTGAAGAAGGGGTTCCCAGGTAGCATCCTCTGGTTGCATGCCATGCCACTGAATCAAGACCTCAGAGATGGAGTGAGAGCGAAGCTGGCGAGTGCGCTGGTCAATGATTGCCACCGGCTCCAGGATAATGGATCCTTCCGTATCCATTTCAGGGAGAGTAGTTTGTGCTCTGACAGTGGTACCCAGAACTTTCTTTAGACAAGAAACATGAAAGACTGGATGAATGCGGGAAGAAGGAGGAAGTTCCAGTTTATAAGCAACTGAACCAATCTTCTGCAGAACCTTATAAGGCCCATAAAATTTTGGGGCCAGCTTATGACGCCCTTTCAGCTTTAGGGAGGATTGTTTGTATGGCTGTAGACGAAGAAAAACCATATCCCCAACTTGAAATGAGCGCTCAGAACGGTGTTGATCTGCTTGCTGTTTCATCCGATTACGGGCCATGTGAAGATTATCCTGTAAGGTACGAAGAATCTGATCCCTGCTGCGGAGAACTATGTCAACTGCCTGGACTGGTGAGCTGTTGGGAGTGTAGGGAAGGAGCACTGGAGGTGCCTGACCATAGACTGCTTCATATGGAGTCATTTTAGAGGCAGTGTGGTAAGAGGTATTGTACCACCATTCAGCTAAAGGGAGCCACTTGGCCCACTGATGTTGCTGTTCGGAAGTGAAGCAACGAAGATAAGTTTCCAAGCATTTATTGACAATTTCAGTTTGACCATCAGTTTGTGGGTGATAGCCCGAACTCATCTTCAGTTTGGTGCCAGTTTTCTGAAACAGTTCAGTCCAAAAATGACTGGTAAAAGTTGCATCACGATCAGAGACAATGGAAGAAGGGAGTCCATGAAGACGAAATATCTGGTCCATGAAGATTTGTGCAACAGAGGAGGCAGTATAGGGGTGGCTGAGGGCACAAAAATGACTATATTTCGAGAGACGATCAACCACAACCAAGATCACTGTCTTGCCACCGGATTTAGGAAGCCCTTCAATGAAATCCATAGAAATATCAGTCCAAATCCGTGTAGGGATGGGCAATGGTTCGAGCAAGCCAGGAAGGAGGGTCGTTTCACCCTTGTGGCGTTGGCAAGTATCACATTCAGCCACCATCTGTTGAATCGTCTGTTTCATCCCTTTCCAAAAGAAGTTTCTCCTTGCTTGCTCATAAGTTTTGAGGAAGCCTGAGTGCCCTGCTGAAGGAGAAGCATGGAGTTCATAAAAAATAGCCTGATGTAGAGCTGGGTTCTGAGGAAGCACTAGCCGACCCTTGTATCGAAGAGAAGCACCATCCCAAGAGTAATGTGGTATAGCAGAAGGATTATTGGCTAGCTGGTGAATGATTTGAGATAAAGAAGAGTCACTGTCATAGCCCTGCTGAACAGACGCTAACCAATTGGGAATGGGCATAGAAATAGCGGAAAGGGAAGCTTGATTATCAAATGTGCGAGAAAGAGCATCTGCCACAATATTCTCCTTACCCTTCTTGTAGGTGATCTCATAATCATACCCCATGAGTTTGCTGACCCATTTCTGTTGTGTAGGAGAGGATACCCGTTGTTCCAGGAAGTATTTCAGACTTTGGTGATCGGTTCTGATGCAAAAATGACTCCCTAAGAGGTATGGTCGCCACTTCTGTACAGCATGCAAAATAGCCATCATTTCTTTTTCATAAGTAGAGAGGGCTAGATTCTTACCAGAGAGGGCTTTGCTAGTGAACGCAATAGGATGGTCATCTTGCAGGAGAACAGCACCCAATCCATTGCCGCAAGCATCACTCTCAATAGTGAAGGGTTTGGAAAAATCTGGCATCGCGAGAACAGGTGTACTGCACATAGCCTGTTTCAGTTGTTCAAATGCAGTCTCAGCAACAGGGGTCCAGGAGAAGGCATCCTTTTTTAACAGAGCTGTCAATGGTGCTGCAATTTTCCCGTAATCTTTGACAAACTTGCGGTAGTAGCCAGTCAACCCCAAAAAACCTCGAAGGCTCTTGAGAGTTTTAGGATGCGGCCAAGTTTTCATGGCATTTATTTTTGTAGGATCCACCCACACTCCATGGTGTGCAACAATATGCCCGAGATACTCCACTTCCTCCTGGCCAAACACACATTTAGATAGTTTTGCACAGAGTTGATGATCAGAGAGAAGTTGCAAGACAAGCTCCAGATGATGGAGATGCTCAGCCCAAGTTTTGCTATATATGAGGATATCATCAAAGAAGACCAGAATGAATTTCCGGAGGTATGGTCGAAATATGTTATTCATCACTGCCTGAAATGTTGAAGGAGCATTCGTGAGGCCAAAGGGCATGACTAAAAATTCATAGTGACCATCATGTGTGCGGAAGGCAGTTTTAGGTATATCCTCCTCATTAACCCGAATTTGATGATACCCAGAACGAAGATCTAACTTGGAGAAAAAATAAGCCCCATGAAGTTCATCAAGAAGTTCATCAACAACTGGAATGGGAAACTTGTCCTTTATAGTGAGATGATTAAGTGCTCGGAAATCAATGCAGAGTCGCCATGACCCATCTTTTTTGCGAACAAGCAGAACTGGAGAAGAAAAGGAACTGGTACTAGGGCGAATAATTCCTTGCTTCAGTAAGTCACAGACAAGTATCTCGATTTCGGTCTTCTGATGAAATGGCTAGCGGTAGGGCCTAATGTTGGGCGGAACACTGCCAGGAAGGAGCTGAATACGGTGGTCCTCTGGACGAGAAGGAGGTAATCCCACAGGTTCAGCAAATATACCAAAATACTTGTCCAAAATGTGTTGGAGATCGGCAGGAGTGCTAGAGACTGCTGATGGCTGCATCTGAATGGAATGGAGCTGAGCGATGACACCATGTGAATTCTTCTTAAGAAGTTTTTCCATACGGTGTGAACTGATGATGCTGAGAGACCCTGGTTGTAAGCCTTTCAAAGTGTGTTGGTGCCCCTCGGCTGAAAACTGCATCCAAAGTTCAGCAAAATCCCAGAGAATGGGGCCAAGAGTGCATAACCATTGGGCACCCAAAACCACATCACAGCCACCTAAGGGTAAGGCAAACATGTCAGAGCGCATGTTATAATCTCCAATAGAGAGACGCACATTGTGATATTTCCCTTTACAAGGTAAAGTGCCCCCATTGGCAATCATGACTTCAAAGCTAGAGCAGGGATGGATAAAGCAATCAGCCTGTTTGGCTATTCATGGATCAATGAAGTTATGAGTGCTACCAGAATCAATGAGTATAGTAAGAGGGATCTTCTTGAAGAAACCCTGGACCCGCATGGTTTGTGGAGTAGTGACTCCTACCAAAGCATGGACAGATATCTCTGGTGGAGCTTCTGGTGAAGGAGGTTCAGGCTGGTGAGGCTCAACCTCATCATCCACTGTTTCCTGAGCATCTACATATTCTTCCAGTTCCGGTGGAGAATCCACATCCAAGAGATAGAGCTTTTGCTGAACACATCTATGGCCCCGAGACCATTTCTCATCACAATTATAACAAAGCCCTTTGTCTCGCCTGACTCGCATCTCTGTTTCAGACAAGTGCTTGATCGGAGTAGTTCTGGGAGCTGGTATGACTGGAGGGTTGTGAGAACCTGTATTTCTGAATGGAACAAAATTAGATCTCGAGCGTTGTAGAGCACTAATCTTGTCTTCCGCTAACTTAGCCAACCCAAGGGCTTCCATCATTGTAGTAGGTCGAAACATTTTGACTTCTGAGCGAAGTGCATCCTTCAGACCACTGACAAAACAACTACGGAAGAATTCATCAGACAAGCCCTCTGTGTAATTAGCTAATTTTTCAAACTCTGTCTGGTATTCTCTTACAGTGCCTGTTTGACGCAGTTTAGTTAGTGCTCCTATGAAATCATCAAAGGAACTAGGGCCAAAGCGCTCCAAAATGAGGGTGCACAATTCTCTCCACGTTGGGCCTACATTAGCCTTGATGTACCAACGGAACCATTGAAGAGCTTCATGTTCCAAATGAAAAGATGCAAGGGGGACTTTGTGGTTATCCAAAGTATTATGCAAGCTGAAATACTGCTCTGCCCTATAGATCCATCCAGTCGGATCAGAACCATCGAAGCGTGGAAAATCAAGCTTTGGTCCACGGAAATTGCCAGAAGAGGACCCAGTATCTCCTGAATGGTTTCGGCTCATGGCTGACTGCTGAAAGTTAAGACCCAAAATTTTGTCATCCAGATCTTGAAGTTTGGTTTTGAGGGATGCAATTTCCTCTTCCATGATTTTTGCTCCTGTACGCGTAACAACCATAAAACAAGGTTTTTTTTTTTTTTTTTTTTTTTTTTTTTTTTTGGAATGGGTAGAAGATGAGAAACAAAAACTTTTTTAGTTACGAAAAACTTGGATTTGGGTAAAACTCATATAGGAAATGGGTGTTCGACGGGTGGTGGGAGACTATCTGGGGACAAGGGAAAAAGAAAAATGAGGGTTTCAAGGGTAGGGAGGCGAAATGAGGCGAACAGTCCAAGAGGGATAAGGGAGCAAAATGAGGAATTGAATCTTGTGGCTCAGTTTGGTGGCGATTGGATGAGAGGTGAAAAAGATAGGGCAAACCCTAAAATTAGATAAATGAGGGATTTAGGGCTTTGATATGTAAAATTTGGGGTTGGGTCGCCAAGGAAGGAAGTATGCGAAATGATATTGCAGACGTTCTGCGGAAGTATGAGCAGAAACAGAAAGCAAACAAGGAAGCTACGACTAAAAAACAGAAAAATTTTTACTTTTTTTTTTTTAAAGAAAAATTCACTCACAGACAGAACAACTGAAAAGAGTTATTGCAATAACAAGAGATATTAGAAGTGAGAGGAACCTGAAGGCCACGACAGAAAAAAAAATTTGATGTAATTTCCACCCAGCGAGCCCAAGAGAGTGCTCTGATACCAGATGTGAAGAACCTCCTTATAGCAATATCGTGAGAATGCTCGAAATAACAGAATACAAAGTGATAGCAGAACTCAGAATGAATCTACTGATCGCAGGCCACTTCGAGGGGGTAACCTCCTTTGAGCAAGCTCAATACAATAAATTCGTCCGTGCCCATCAAGGGCCTCAACCTATTCTTATATACTGGGTACGATCTAGAAAAGTAATACTACCTATGCATGTGGGATAATAAAATATACTCACGGGACGACTTACAAAGCATATGCGTCCAACAACACTACTCTAACAAAATAAACAGAAGGAACACACAGGTTCCTAACAGTTTTCCTTGTCACTAAATGGATTGTTCAAGCTTTGGAAGTGGATACCTCCTTGAAATATTTAGTTAGATTTTAAATCAAATCTATTTTTTCTAACCATTCATCGGACATAGTTGATTGGAAACATAAACTCCACTTTATTTACACCTTTTTTTAAAACTCATGGATCAAATCCATTCATTTCCATTTGGCAAGCCTAGAAAAGTACCTCAAGGAAGCTAATTTGGCATGATCAATCCTTTATTCATGATGTCATCTTTGCAACATCCTCTATCTAGTGGATTCAGTTGATTCAACAAGAGGTAAATACCTTTTTAAAAAGGGAACTAAAGTTTTTAGAGATTTGTGGGATCCAATCACTTTCAATTGGAAGTCAAAGAAGAAACTTACATCTCAGTTTAAACTAGCGTCCTCTACTAAGCAACCTCTTCTACAAATTAGTTGGTTCCTCCTAAACTCTCACATTTGTTCACCTTTCCAGTCTACCTTTTTCAATTATTGTAGTGGATTAATAATTGTAAGATATTTTTATTTCCCCTTAAGGTCATTATAAGGAGCTTCTCCCTACTTTGATGATCTCACCCTACCTCAATGCTAAATAAAAATGTAAATTTGGTTAGTCTAAATAGGAAAACTTAGCCTATAAATATGAAAATCCATAAAATATTCCAATTCTCAACTCTTAGATGGACAATATTTCATGTCAAGTTTCCCATCAAAACTTGCCTTAGATTTCTTTATCATTTACCTTCATGTCATTTTTGTGCTTGAGTAGAATCCATAAAACATGTATTTTTGTTTTGTTCTCATGTTTGCAACATTTGGTGTTCCCCTTTTTCATCTCTTCCTACTCTTTTCCAACATGGTTGGACATGGAGAACATATTTTCTTGGTAGCTCCCCCATCATAACATTCTTACACAGTCCTTTAGACAAGTCATCCTTAAGTCTATTTGGAGATTACATTGTCATGCTGTCTTGAGTGCCATGTTCTTGCCCCTCCAAATTAAAATTCAAATGATCTTCTAGAACCATACCCTTTAGGTATCAAGTGTGCGAGAAAATATTTAGGATAAGCTCCATGTCGACAGTTAAATTACAATATATTTGTTAACTTCAAGAATAGTTATAGCTAGTTTAAGGGAATATTTCTACATAGTATCATGATCATGTGTGCTCACATGTTATAAAGGCTTAACTGCTAATCAAGTAGATGCACAAAGGATTGGTTTAATTCTTATTACTTTCTTGATTTCCATCTCTTGGAGGATGAAACTAATGTTTCTTTTTATATCCAAGGTGCTTGATTCTATTATAGGCCATGGACAAGTATGTTTCTTTTTGGTGTAATTTATGGAAGCAATGTCAAGTTTATGTTGTTGTTCATGTTATTGTAATTTATTCGTTTTCATTTAAATATTTTTAATATTTATTTTTCTTGTTCCAAAAAAAAAAAAAACATTTTAAATTCATTTTGTTAACTAAAATGTAATTTAATTAATAATATTAGCAACATATTACCAAAAATGTGTATATGAAATCATGTATTTCCTTTATTTCATTAATAATGTTCATTGGATTGGCAATTTTTTTTAAAGTTAAAATTATATATATATATATATATATATATATATATATATATATATATATATATATATATATATAACTAATTTATACTCTAAAAGAGTTCAATCCCCATCATCTTTAAATTACTATCAATTAATTTGACACAAGTGATTTAAAAAATAAAATCACAAAAGAAACAATATAAAACACAATATTGCATTACTAGGCATTGTTTAAAATAAATCATGCTATTTTAATAAAAATTAAAACCACCAAGCATGACTATAGTAACACATAAAACTATAAATATAACCATCATACAACACATATGAGCTAGAAACATCTCTAAATGCTCAAATCACAGTGAAGAAAGAAAAAGAAATACAAAAGATCAACTTGTTTGAAGTGGTTTGAAACTACATCTCATATATGAACTACTCATTATCCCTCCCCTAAGATTAATGAAGCATATATCCTTCCTTTGAGCGATGATGGTAGTTTATTTATATAATATTTCAAAACATAGAATTTTAAACATGCTAGATCATCTAATACATCACATATAGATCTACTAAAAACCACATATTTCAATATGACTAACTTTAGTGAAACTATTAAAATCTATTGACCTAGAATTTGGAAATCTCAATAATAGTTTGAATGAATGGTAATTTGAAGATGGTGTAGTTTTCAAAACCTGCTTTGCTAAAAATTTGTTTGAATTCCCTTTCAAATCGCTCCTTCCCACCACTACTAAATAACATCATTCCCATATCAAATTTCAACCCCACTCCTCTCAGATATTTTTCTTCATTAGCTTCATCTTTTTTCCCTTCAACAATAAGAGCATCCACAATTATAACTTTCCCATTTTCGGGTACGGCCTCATAACACCTTTTCAACACTCTTACACAATCATCATCATCCTAATCATGCAAAACCCACTACAATAAGATTTCAAATTTAAATTAAATTTTTAGCTAAATATTATAAATTTGATACAATATTAAATAAAATTATTTAAGATCATATACCCTGATGAAAATGGCATCAACTGATGGAATATGTTCAAACATGTTGCCACTCATATACTCTACTTCTACAATGTTAAAAAAAAACAATATTTCGTTGTCAAATAATAATAATAATCAGCTAATAACAATAGAAGTAGTATTAATTTTAATGATATTAAGTAGTTCTTGAGTAAAAAAAAGTAACTTGCTATGAAATTCTAAACTTCACAATTTTCACATAAAAATGATTATGATCATTTTATTATTACCAACACAAAATAATGTTTATTTTTTATATGAAAACTAGTATATAAAGTATTAAATCTATTTTATATTTTATTATTTATGTATATGAATTGTTATTAAAGGTAAAATAAAAATTAAGAAATTTTTAGTTTGTATTCATAATTTTTTCCCATTGCTAAAGATCTCTTAAAGTTAATCATATATTTTATCATAGAGAGTTAATGACTTTTAAAATATATTTAATTGTAAAACAAACAAATCTTAAGTGATAGTGTTGTTCTTGTAATCAAGATTCAAACCCACTTAAGAAATATTGCTAAATCTTTAAATGAGAATGAAGTTCCCTATTTAACCTAGCCAATTTGCAAATGAAAACACCAAAATTACTCAAAAAGAAGAAGCTTAAGATATGTTATAAAAATGAAAACATAAATATCAACTATTATGAATAAGTAAATAAATTACTAACATCTCTCTGAACCAAAAAATTCTTCAAATAAAGCTAAAAGGACCCTATTAGATGGGTGCCAAGACATTCTTCTTACCAATAAGATGTCTACTATTGGAAAGTTGTTCATCCATCAAATCAATGAACTAAAGTGAATCTTACTGGCAATAGGAAGTGTAGAAGAAATAACATGGGGCAAATCAAAATTGATTCCTCATAATATGTTTGTAATACTCCACAATGATGGACAAGACAAAGCCCACACCTCCCCCAACATCAACCAAAGAAGTTATCTTCTTAAATCCCTCCTCATAAATCTTGATAGCATTAGTCATGACAACACGAGTGTCACAAGACACAGCCTCATCAAACATCTTGTTTGCATCAGGATCATTTACACCGTAATCTCAATTACTCATACCAAAAGCCTTTCCAAAGGCACCGCCTCCTTTTAACACGAACTCCTCCAAATGCATCCACCCTTGGAAGGCAATATGGCTTGTCGAACCCAACAAAAATGGAACATAATTATGACCTCCATTACTATTCCTCTTAGCAAGCAATTTGTAATAACCCCAACAGGATATAACTTCTTCAAACACTAAAATCTTCTCTAGTTCAATTATTTGACATTTTGTCAAACACTTTGCAAGCAAGCTCTGATACCAATGTAATAACCTCTTACAAGAAACTAATATACAAGTGCAATTCTTTTGATATTTTCAATGAAAATACATGGAAATTAGATATGAAATGCATACCTACATACAATTGACATTTTGACAAACAATTGACCTACAATAATGACTACAGTAATGCCAAAATTTGATTCTGAATTATCACAACAAAATCATATTCTTATGAAGTACAATGATAACTACTAATAGTTACAAGAGGAACCTAATAATGGTGATTCCCAAGAATGGAAATGAATCAAACATAGATACTGCAACGTGACATCATGCATGCGTACTGTAGCAGCCAAAACCTATTCTCCAATTTAAGTACAAATAGAAATCTTGAATTGAAGCACTCCCGAATACTAAATTCAATGGATATTTCACTACCTCAAATGGTTGCAACACTAAAGAGTTGATGTTCTCCAATGGCTAACTGAAATCAGAAACCTTAGCTTCTTCTCCCAACTTAATATCAAATGTAGCTCACAATAATTGGATGATAAACAGTGAAGCTCTCACCTCTAATTATATTTTTCCTTAACCCTTCTAGAAGGAAATAAAATATTTAATAATTGCATTTTCTAGAACTTTCTCCCTATCTAATAATTAACTTGCTTTTAGAAAAGTAAATTATTAGAAGTTTCCCCCTTCCAATAATTAATGCACTCTCTAGAAGCTTCTCTCTTGTAATAAAATATTTAATGATTGCAATTACTAGAACTTTCCCCTTCCAATAATTAACTCACTCTCAATTGATTAAATTAAGTAAATATAAAGTCACCTTTTTATTTTAATTTATTTAATGACTTTATAAGAAATTAATTTAATCAATTTTTCCTTATTTCTTCATTTAGCCTTCAAAGAATGTCAAGGTTAAGAACTCCACTTAAATGCTAAAAGAATGGGGACATTACACAATTTAGAAAGGCTAGTGAGACCATATCCGGTTTGCTTAACGTCCTCATGATGTGGGATCTCACTATAGACTTGGTGGGCTCCTAGAAATCTTAGGAGGCGAAATAGATATTCTAAGCAAGGTGGGCTTTCATTGGAGGCTGAAATTCTTCTAGGGTTAGAGAGTCATCATGGGAGGAAATTAGGTCAAGAATATTCAATAAAATGGCAGCTCTGAGAGTCATGGGCTTAGATAGGCCAAGTATAATGTCATAGAGTTTTAGCTGAGACAAGAAACTAATTCCATGCTCATGGGGTTCGTGCCTAGAAATTTTAGAATCCATGGCAAAGGATATACTTGAGATCGTTGGATAATGGTGTGGATTAAAGAGGGGATATGGGCACCTATTCATAACACTAGCAAGTAGTCTCACTTCTCAATGTTTAAAAAAATTAAGAGAATCTCAAATTTGGGTGTTAGCTGGTGGAGACTTTAATTGTGATAGATAGCGATGTAGATTTTTGTGAGGTAATTACGGAGGTAGCATTCGTGGTTTGAAAATAAAAACACATTATAACCGACACTATTTATTATGCACAACTGCCAAACACATTATTGTTGTCATTTCCTTCAAAGAATAATAACATCACATTTCCGGTATATTATAATGGACTTGAAAGCACAATATTTGGTGGCTCGATTGTACAGTTTTAAATTTAGACTCAGCGGATATATATCTCAATCACAACATATCACAGTTCTCAAAGATCGAAGGTAAATAAAACAATAGATTGTTTGTAGTTGGTGTTCTAAGGAGATTTCAATATTGTTCTAAAGGTTCCATAGTTGGTCATATCAGATATTAGATCTTGACTTGAGTATGTTACAATTAAAATTAGTGAAAGCAACATTCATAATGTTTTTCACAAGGATTGTTTAACAGGAAAGGATAGAAGATAGGTTTGCCAACTATGAATTGAGTAATTTTCATTCACAACTCAATTTAGTTTCGATGTTAAAGAATGCCAACTAGAATATATTGTTATATTTGGATAGAGGTAGGTTGTCTTCACATTTGTATGTTTTTATTGTTTATTTTTATTTATATGTGTCTTAAAGTTTAAGAGATAAATTTTTCATAGACAATATGTAATAACAATGATAATAATAGGGTTGTCTTCTCTTACAAATGTTTGAATCATGTTTTCATAGTGACGATAAAGTAGTGTTGAATTTTCTTTTTCGACACATGCATGTTTGCTATATCATATATGTCAAACTTGTTATCTGTTATAGTTAAGGTAAGGAGAACGTATAGTAATGAAACAATATTACGATCACTTTTTTAAAGTTTTTTTTTTATTAAATGTAAAGGATTTCTAATGTAAATATTACCTCTCTCTTTTTGGATTTGATTGTATATATATTTTTAGCATCAATATTTGGGATCACATTTAGTGATCCATCATGAGGATGAAAGATAGAAAGAGATGTGTAAAAGATGAGTTGCAATACTGGACAAACTCACTTCTTTTTATCTTTTGAGCTTGTCTAGTGTTGCAACTCACTTTTATACATCTATTCTCATCTTTTATCTTGATGATGGATCACAAAGTGTGATTCAAAATGTTGATGCTAAAAATACATACACAATCAAATCCAAAAAATCGTGTAATATTTATAATGGATTGTCGAAATTTGATATCAATGTAGTTCAATAACAATAGAATTTGTAATTATTTTGGTTGTACAATTAGTCTCTGAAAGATGAATGCAATGTCTAGAGTTTTTCCTAAAAGATATTTTAGAGCAAAATAATATCAATAATATACTTACATGATATCATAGTCATGCAAATATTTTTGGAGTGACTTGTGTGAGTTATATTTAGTGTTTGTAGGTTATTTCTCTGGTTTTGAGTTAGTTTTATTGACTTCTCATGTAGATAGAAAAGTATGATTGTTCCACTAATAATATGACACTCTTCTTCTTTTTCCTTTTCATTTAACCATATTGACAAATTTTGTCTTAGCATTGAAGAATGATGTATGCAAATGAAAAAAGATTATATATCTCATTTATGACATCTTATTTTCTCTACAAGTGAATTTGTAATGGTACACAAGAGGCACAACATGGTACACGAGAGACATAATGTGGGATGACATATTTACAACACAAAATAGGAATATCACAAAAAAAATGGAGGATAACGTAAAGGATACATAAGATACACAACATGGGATAGCATAAAGGATACATACAAGATACACAACATGGGATAACATAAAGGATACATACAAGACACCAAAGGTAAACCACAAGATCTACCTTGCATCCTGAATAAAATCATATTTTTATAGTTGTGTGCCCATCACAACTAATTCAAATATGTTGAAAAGGAATAAACCTTTAAATGATGTTTTCCCAAAAGAGGCTGGAATTGGCCATATGTCATGGGTAGAACAGTTTCACTAGAACATACATCCAAAAATTTCAACAAATCACATGCAACATTGGACAAATTTTTTTAAAAATTATCAATAAAGACCTTTTAAAAAGTACAAAGAGAAAGATATCATTTTTTATTCACAAAGAAATTCCTACATTTGATTGTATATTTGGTCACATATTTAGTCGCATGTTTACTGGTATATTTAGTAGCATATGCAGTGGTATATTTGATAAAATATTTAGTATCATATTTAATAGTGTATTTGGTCATAATAGGACCCAATCATTTATTTAGCTTTTTATACCTAGTTTGAAGTTTATCTAGTTCCTTAGATGTGTAAAGAAGGAAACACGCACCTGTAGAAATGTTTGAAATAAGTAATCATCACTATTTTCAAAAGATAATTTACATCCTAAGTAGCCATGTTTGTATATGGGAAAATGTTCACTTGGAAAAGTGCCCTCTTCTATTGCTTCTTTGTGCCATTTAAAGCATTTGTAACTCTTCCTTTAATCTCCCCAATTTCTACCTCATTGGCTCCACAAATATGCAAAAAGACTAGGCATGATGAATAACATTAACTTCTTGTTATATAAGTTTAAAAAAAAAACTAGAATTGGATTGAAAAAATGATGAGAAAAGAAAGTAGTAACCTATCAAATAATTTGAAGAATCTGACAAAAGAAAAACAATCATACAGAAAATAATGGATTGCCAATAAGCCCAGAAGCCCTAAGGAAAATATTACTTCTAGGGCATGCATAGTAACGAATTAATTACCAAAAATCTACAACTCTAATAGGAAGTGGAACAAGCCATTGAGAATCAAAAATTCTATGTATCCTCCCAAATCCAACCCTCTCACTAAGTATATGGTAGAAATCTCAAATCCATTCGATGTCCTGAGTGGGCATAAAGAGAAGGAAAAACAAGTGAGCCAATATTACTCAAGGATCACTCGAGCTCATTGCTCAACTTCTCCAACAAATATCTTAGATAGAAGAGGAGGCATAACTATACCTAATATAGATGGGGGAGGCAACAAGCAAGCCACGAAAGCTCCCAACCAAACAACTCAGCTCCAAGCCCATTGGAAGATAAATTGCAATCCTCAAGGTAATAATCAATCTGATTATGTTAAAACCCCTTGTCCTTCTTCTTCATCAGGATTCTTCAGTTCATGCCCCATCATTTTTTCCATGGTTGGTTTGGATAGTTAGATTAGATTTTAATAATCTCACCAAATATTTAGGAAACTATAAGAATGAGTTGTTTTTGCAATAGATAGGGTTTCTCTCTGCTAGTACTATGGATCAGTCTCATAAGATCCAACCAAGGAGGAATGAGCCATCAATTTTGTTATCTCCCTGCACTTCAACCAGTTCATATGTGTAGCCCCATTGTAGAACCCCAATCCCCATTCCAACTAGTCTCAATAATCAACAAACCAGATCTTCACTTGATCCACAGTCTCCCAATCTAGATGATAAAATTGTCATCATCAGTAACCATGAAAGAAAAGCTTGTTGGCAAGAGTACCAAAAAGTTAGCATATTTTCATACTGGAATGGTCCAAAGTGTGAATTGCTCAACTTCACCAATTCGTTATAGGAATTCTACAAGAACCAGGTAGGCATTTCTCACCACTCAAATAGATTAGTATATATTCATTGTAGTGATGAATTTGTCAAAAAAAAATTCCTTTATTTATTTATTTATTTTTTTAAAGGTTACGCTGTGAAATTTTTTGAATGGTTTCCATCTTGTAAGGAAGGGTTGTTAGACTTTGTGATTCCAACTTGGTTTAACCTTCAATCCCTCCTCCAAGAACTCCTACATTTGGAAATTATTAAGAAAATAGGGTCATCTACGGGTGAATTGATAGGCTTTGATTCTTTCTTCTAGTTCTGTAATAATATTAAACTACTGATTAAATGCAAAGAAAATAACCAAGAATCTAATCAAATTAAAATGATAACTAACGAAGCGATATATAGACTAAAATTTCACAGGTATGAAGGCAAAATCTCAGAAACAATAAGATTAGACAATGATAGAAAAATTATATTCAAAACACTGCAACTAACTATGGATCTTTAAAGCACTTTCCCCGTGATGAACATAAGGAATCAAAAAGAGAAAAAAAGGAATTCCTCATATAATAGGGATTTATTACAAATTCACCACTATATTTCAAAGAATTCGTATTTGATTTGTAATGCCCCGCCAGGGATCCAAAGAATTAACCTAGAATTTCACTAAGTTTGGTAGAATTTTTTTTTTTTTAAAACATGAAAGTAAATACCACATATAACTTATACACAATAATGGAAGCAATAGCAATGTCCAAGTAAACATGACATACATAACAGATTACATTCTTTAAGGATCCTTTAATGTTGAATTACATCAACTAACATTATTGAATCTATCTAATACAACAACCACATGAAATAATAATGATAAGTCCAATGTTTATACATTACATTTCTAAATGCTCAATCATCCACTGTACATGTCACAGGGTATGAAAAGCTTAAAATAATATACATATGTGGAATAAAGTACATCATCCTAATTTAATCCATGATACATCAAAGTAAAGATAATCACATGATACACATGATACATCATAATAGAAGATATATGCATCCATCATAAAGATCAAACATGATAAACTTAGTGCACGGTTCCTCCCAACCGTTAATAGCATCATTAGATCATCGTGGGCCCTAGCCATCCCTCCGTGCATAACATTCCAAATCACCGAAGAGATCATCGGTATTAACATAGTAGGAATGTCACTCCTAACATTTACTATATCATATGCAAAAAGTAATCTAACATGCAAATATAAGCATAAGATAACATCATCTAACATATGCTAATCATCAATGAAAGGATACATATCCACCATCATGAAGGACACATCAGCCACGATGTCACAATGAATCTCAAATGATAAGAGTGGAAAGACACTACCACCCGACCATGTGGTACCTAAGTGGGCCACTCCCACCATCCTAAGGAGATAATCTCAAGTCCCAAACAGGCTATCAAAATCACATAGCACAAATCTCTATAAGTCTCAGAATCCTAGAAGTGTACTAACTCAAAGGCTCCAACACATAAATCTACATCTAATTCCTAGAGGCACAGAAAGACATGTAGGAACCTACTATGCAAGCGAGAAAGTGTCATCGCATATATCATGTAGAAGTTACCTTGGCAGTTAGCTAAACTCCACAGGTCCCTACTGATCCTCATGCGGCCACTAGTATTCTCTCATACTGACAAGGCATACTATGGAATGCAAGGTTGCAACCATGCGTTCTCTCTACTCCCATCCTAGTCTGTACAAGCACTCGAGGCATGGGCGAGAAAAAACAATTATCTTTTTAGGTTCATTCAGTTAGTATTAGGTGTGAATGTTTTCACTTATTAACCAACTTACAATGAGTTACCTTGGCAGCCTCTTAGGGCCCCAACCCCCATTGCAAGCCACTTCCCGACACTACAAGCAGATAACCTACCCTAAGCTCATGGAATCATAAATCTCCAAATCATAAAAGATAATCTATAATAAGAACATCAAATATGCACAATAAAAGCATCAAATCTCCATGAGCAAACATCCATAGAAAATCATGACCACAACAACTCTCTATTGGAAACTAAAGCATCATTGATAATCAAAAGTATCCATTGGTTCTCAATAACCAAAATATATCTCAAATCATACTGATCGAGGACTCCAAAATGGTTGAGTAAAAACATGTCACAACATGACATCACAGAATACTATTTCAGTCCCATCATGGCTACTAGAAAATAAAACAAGGATAACTGATCGATGACTCAAAAATGATTAAGTCAAGTGTCTCATACATAAGAACAACATTCATTAAATACAAGCATTTCATAGAGCATTCCATCACATAACCATGGTTGGATTTATAAAGATCAGAAATTAGACATCATCAGACATCACAATCATAACCCCCAAGCCTTTGGTAGACGTCCTATAACTGATCAACACTAGTCAACCCAAAACCCAAAACAAATAGCATAGAGAATGCAAATACATATTTTGGTTTTGCTAAAATTTACATCTTGAATAGAGTGTGGGGGTCTTAGTTTTCGTTTTCCAATTTTAGACATTGAGTAGAGAAATTGCACGTTTTACCTAACACATGTATTGTTTTGGATAGATAAAGATTTTTCCTTTATAAGTCTTAAAAACCTATTTTCCAATTATAATATTTTGTTAAAAACGTCCCCCATCAAACTACCAATTAAATTTCATATTTTTTTTTAATAAATTAAATCAATTAATTAAATCTTAATAGTTAAATTGTAATATTATAAAATAATTCACCATTATAAAAGATGAACCTTTAATATAAATTATTTATCAAATAATAATAATTTAAATTTATTAATAACATATTTACATACTTACATATATACATATATATATATATATATATATATATATATATATATATATATATATATTTAAATATATACATATATATATATATATATATATATATTTAAATATATACATATATATATATATATATATATATATATATATATATATATATATATATATATATATATATATATATATATATATATATAAATATATATATATATATATATACATACATATATAAATATATAAAATATTGCATTTTATAAAAACGGAATATAAAATCGAATTACAACAATTTCGATTGATGTCATATAACATATTACAAAAAAATTTTCATCACATATTAACACTGTTTTAATAACAGTCACCAACAGCTATAAAGAAAGCCGTGCAGCCCCATGCCTATCGTCGCAGGCCTGCGATTGCAGGTATGGTGTCACTGTAGGGCATGTAGGGGGTACGGGTCATATACCTGCCTAAAGTTATGTTTATTATTATTTTTTAATAGCATTTTTAAAATGCTTTTCTCAGACATGAGTCGCGATGCGATTTCTTAATAAGGTTTTCTCAATTGCGATATAGCAATCAATTTTTTTCAATTGAATATATATATATATGTGTATATACATATATATATGTATATATATATAAATGTATGTGTATATATATATATATATATATATATATCTGTGTATATATATACATATATATGCAGAGTTTTATCAAGTATCACATCATATAAACATATATATATATATATATATATGTATGTATGTATGTATGTATGTATGTATGTATGTATGTATGTATGTATGTATGTATGTATGTATGTATGTATATGTTTGCAGATTTAAAAATATGAACTTGTATATTTTACAATTAACATATGCACAATTGAAAGGTTTCAATTTTTAGATTTGGCTATAACTTTAAACCCTAGCCCCGTGTTCTCTTCAGATCTATGCATATAAGGTTTCTCAAATAAATTTTAACTACCCGTATTGAGAATGCATACAATTAAAATAGGAAAATCCTCAGAAAACATATGAAAGACATGAAGAAGACAGGGAGTGCAAGATGCAGAAATAGCATAAGCAAAATCACAAGAGTCTACTCGAATTCTGATGCTAATTCGCTCTTCCTCAGAAAACCCACAGAGCAAGCTCCTCCCTTCTCCAAAATTTTCGAGTCCTCCAATGCTGCAAAACGCTCTCCAAAACTATCTCTAAGCTTCTAGGAAAGCCTGAATATAAAGAGCTCTCAGGAAGCACCTAGAATGTCTCTAGAAACAACTAGAAAGTGTAGACAACTAAGCATGAGTCTATTCCAACCTTCTAGATGAGGCATAAGGTTGTACACACCATGTGCTTAATTGGTGCACTAAACCCCATGTTCTTGACATATGAGAAATGAAAAGGTGTGTTAACTCCTAGGCAAGCTTATAACTCTTATTTAATTTTTATATAACTTTCATTTTAATTTTTATAACTTTTATTATTATTATTTATTTATTACTTTATTATTATTTTATAATTATTATTAATTTTAATTTCTAATTTTCTTTTATTTAATTCTTTTTCTCAATTAATTCTCATGTAATTAATTATGATCAAAATATCAAAGATCATGATATTATATTAATTTTCTCCAAATAATTAATTTATTAATTAAATCTATTTATTAAGACCTAATTAATAGAAAATTCACCATAGACCTCTAAGATAAAATATGAAAATCCATCATAGAACAATTCATACAAAATCAATCTAATGGGTTAAAAATCACGAAATATGTCATCCAACACATTTCAGTGGGTAAAATATCCAAATACTTGTCCTACCTCATTAGGACAAATGGTTTAAGAGTTTGGGATTTGGACTTGAGAATTTATCTCCCTTCTCTTATCATTGAGATAATATAATAGGGTACGCTCATCCTGGCAATTCAGGGAAGTCGATACCTGGTACCTGCAACCAGTATAAAAACCATGCATGTACATACAATATATATATTGCTAAGCTAAACAGGCAATGGTAGGAAGTGGTGCATTGTGTAGATCCCAACTAGCAGGTGACTACGACTCCCTTCCTTAACCACATCAGAAACACCATACAATATGAGCAAACATGCACACCATACACATGCAAGTATGGACTAAGTATCCATAATAAAGCACATGAGATAGTAAACCATCTAACTAATCATCATCAATAACTGAAAGCAATGTAATGATCATCATGCATATATGAAAAGTAAAATCTAAATGATCTCATCATATACCAACTAAATCCATAACATAATATCTGATAGTCGCAAAACAATACCACTAATCCATAAAACTAGTCTAACATAGTCTAATAATAATAACAATAATGTGTCTAGAAAGATGTGAACGAGGGCAGGCACTACATCCACCCCCCCTTGGGTTAGACTTACTCTTAGAAGCTTGCAAAGAAGTAGAGATATAACTCCCGTAATCTAGCTGCATCCTCCCATGTAGCTGAAGAATCATCAGTAGGGTCCCATTAGACCCTTACCTGCTCGATGGTTTGACCCCTGAGGGTCAACTCCAGCTGCTCCAAAATACAAATCGGCTCCAAAGCCAGCTGCCCATCCTCTACTTGCAATGCATTCCAATCAAGAACATGTACAACATTAGGGATATACTACCTAAGTATTGAAATATGGAAAACATCATGAATGTGAGCTAGGCTGGGTGGTAGAGCAAGGCAGTAAGCAACCGGACCAATCCTCTCAAGAATCTCCAATGGTCCCACAAAGTGAGGTGCTAGTTTAGAACCCTTTCCATATCGAATCGGACTCTTTCGTGGATGCACTCTCAAGAAAACCTTATCTCACACAGAAAACTACTTATCTATCCTATGAGCATCAGCATACTTTTTTTGCCTATCCCGTGTCGTAGTCAAGTGCTCATGGATATGCACTACCTGTTGTTCCATATCACGAAGCATCTCAAGACCCAATAGGATGCGATCCTAAAGATTATCCCAGCTCAATGGTGTATGACAAGGATGTCCATATAATGCCTGAAATGGTGCCATGCCAATAGAACTATGATACCCGTTGTTGTAAGAAAACTCCACTAGGTAGAGATAGTCCTCCCAATGTGTCTGCCTATCCATCACATACATCTGTAACATATCCTACAAAACTTGATTCACCCTCTCTGTCTAACCATCTGTCTCTGGATGATATGCCGAACTAAAATTTAATTGTGCTCCAAGCTCATGCTGCAACGATGTCCAAAATGTTGATATGAATACAGGATCCCTGTCAAAAATGATCTTTCGAGGAATACCATGTAATATTAGCTACATATATTAGCTATGAAGATATTAGTTACAGAAGCTTCTGTGTAGGAAGACTTGATTGGTGAAAAATGTGCCACCTTAGTCAACCGATCAACGGTGACCATGATAGCATCATGATGACGAACAGTCATAGGTAGTCCTACTATGAAATCCATGGAGATGATATCCCACTTCCAAGAAGGAATGAGATTTGGCTGCAAAAGTCTAGCCGAGTGCTAGTGCTCTACCTTCACCCTTTGACACTTAAGACACCTAGCGACAAAATCAGCAATGTCTCACTTCATCCCAGACCAAAAGAATAAATGTCTCAAATCAGCATGCATCTTTTTGACACTTAGATGTGTTGAGTAAGGTGTACGATGGGCCTCTGCTAAAATCAAGGTGTGAAGCTCATCCAATAATGGCACATAAATCCTCCCCAAATGTCTCAGAAGAACATCTGACTCTCGAACATAACCTGCAAACTTACCTTCCAAAGGTCTTCCTGAATCTATCTCTCTGCACACTTCCTGATACCAAGAATCTGTAGGAAGTGCCTGAAGAATCTGACTCCTCAAATCCACACTAAGAGTCATAGATGATATCACATGTCCCCTGTGACTCAAAGCATCTGCCACCACATTCTCCTTACCCTGAATATACTTAACCTCAAAATCATACTCGCATAGAAATTCCATCCATCGTCTCTGGCGAGCATTCAAATTAGGTTGAGTGAAAATGTACTGAAGACTACGATGATCACTATGTAGCTCAAATCTATGCCCCAACAAGAAGTGTCTTCACCTTGTCAAAGCATGAACTACTGCTACTAACTCCAGATCATGCATAGGGTAATTTAGCTCATGATCCTTGAGCTTACGTGATTCATATGCAACCACCCGTCCATTCTGCATCAAAACTGCCCCAATCCCTTCAAGAGAAGCATCTGTACACACCAAGAAATCACCTTCTAGATCAGGTATGGCTAAAATTGGTGCACTGGTCAAAAGCTCCTTGAGCTTTTGAAATGCCTCCTCACATTTCTCCATCCACACAAACTTCTTTCCTTTCCTCTGAAGAGAAGTAATAGGATGTGCTATCCTAGAGAAGTTTTGAAAAAATCTATGATAATAACTAGCTAGGCTCATGAAACTATGAATCTCTAACACATTAGTCAGTGTAAGCCAATCTATTATCACCTGAATCTTTGCAAGATCCACTAAAATACCATCACCTAAAATGACATGCCCTAAATACTGAATCTCCGATTTGAAGAATTCACACTTAGCTGCATTGGCATAAAGTTGATTGTCTCTTAAACACTGTAAAACCAATCGCAAATGTTCCTCATGCTCCTTCTGAGTCTTAGAATATATTAATATATCATCAAGAAACACAAGTACAAACCTATCTAGATAAGATCGAAATACACCATTCATCAAACTCATGAAAGCTGATGGAGCATTAGTCAACCCAAAAGGTACCACTGTGAACTCATAATGCCCATAGCAAGTTCGAAAGGCAGTTTTGTGAATATCGGCTTCCTTAATGCGAAGCTGGTGGTATCCTGACTTAAAGTCAATCTTGGAGAATATTGTAGCTTCCTTGATATGATCAAATAAGTCATCAATCCTAGGTAGAGGATACCTGTTCTTAATAGTCACCTTATTCAACTATCTGTAGTCAATACAAAGGAGCAAAGAACCGTCTTTCTTCTTCAAAAAGAGCACTGGAGCTCCCCATGGCGATACACTAGGTTGAATGCTCCCTTTGGCCAAAAGTTCCTCTAGCTAAAGATGTAACTCACCCAATTCCTGTGTAGTCATATGATAAGGAGCTTTAGAGATAGGCTCCGCTCCAGGAATCAGATCAATACTAAAATTGATGTCCCTCTTTGGAGGCATGCCTGGAATCTCACTTGGAAAGACATCTACATACTCCTGTAAAATTGAGTGATCTAAAGTCTTCCCCATAGGATCTTCCTCATCAAGATCATTTACTATAACAACAAATATCTAACATCCCTTACGGAAACTTCACTTCAATTGCATAGTAGAAATCATCCGCAGAGATATAGGCCTTGGTATCCCAACTATCTTCACATCATTCCTTTGGTCATCTTGGCACATAATAATATTCTTCTGACAATCTATATTGGCTCTATGAGATCCAAGCCAGTCCATACCTAAAACCACATCATAAGAACCAATGGGTATGACTCGAAGATCCACTGCAATATCAAAGCTTCCTAAGCTAAGCCCACACTTATGAACTATAGAATCTGTGGAGACCTTAATACCTGAGGCTAGTTCCACTTGCCAACCATGATCTTGCTTCAGCGTATCCAGCTTACACTTAGAATCTATAGATGGTGAAATAAATGAATCTGTAGCTCCTAAATCAAACAATACTGAAAGTGATATACCTCAAATAGTACTTGTGGTCTCAACCACTGTTCCCTAATGATCTGCCTGACGGTGATCTACTGCTGCAAATACTCTATGAGCTCTGCCTGCATCACCCACTGTAGGCTCTGAAACTGTAGGCCTAGGTCCTAAAAATTGAGGTGCTTGCTATGGACACTGAGTTGCATAATGTCCAATCTGTCCACATGAAAAACATTATGTATTTTTGCCAGAACCTTTACCCATAGGTGGTGCATTTGATTGCTGACAGATGTTCCTGCTAACAAAAGATTGGCTGCTCTGAGCTAGCTGATTGGGCTGATTTTGTTTATTGCGTTGAGCATTGTGGTTGTTCTTGGAGTTAGAACCTCTACCACCACCTTGAGCCTAAGAATTCGATCCCTTCTGCTGCTGTGTCTACTTAGACTGCTGCTAATACTGTTTCCCTTTAGAAAGAGAAGGCTTCCTGTTACCACCTGAATTGTAGTTGCCTTTAGATCCTGATGCTGCTGGCGCTCCTACAAAACCTCCTTGATCAAGGTTGACACTTTTATCAACAAGGATAGCTTGACGTACCACATCCTTGAGGGTTTTTGGCTCAAATACCTTGACACCCCCAATTATATGGTTGTTCAAACCCCTAATAAAGTGTTGTGTCAACTGAGCTGAATTTTCACTAAATCCTGAAAAATACATGAGTTCATAAAACTTACATTCATACTCGATCACTAACATAGTGTACTGCCTGAGATTATGAAACTCATTAGCCCTTTGCTGCTTCCATTCCTCTGGTAGAAATCATTCACGAAAACTCTCTAAGAATAGTTCCCACGTGACACTACTCATATCGATTCCCAGCTTCTTCTCCTCAACTGTCCACCAAGTGGCCCCAAAATTCTCCAAATTGGTGATCGCAAACCTTGCCTTAACATTGCTGTTGAAATCCTGCATGGCAAAAATCTTGTCGAGGGAAATAAGCCACTACTCAGCCACATAACTAGAACCTTTCCCATTGAAAGCCTTGACCTTGGATCTCGAAAGATCCTTCATCTGTGTGAACATAATGGACTTCTGACGATCCTTCCAAGGACTCCTAGACCTGGGTCTATGATCTTGTTCTGTCTGATGAGCTTTGGGCTGATCTTGAATAGGAGGTAGATGTTCAAGAATAGTCTGCATCATCTGTCTCAAATCAACTTCTTTAGACTCAACTTGGTCCTCTCTATGGTTCTCTTCCTGCTGCCTACTAGTGTGCTCTCCTCTGCTCTCTTCATGAGCAGATCCCCCATGGGTAGACTCATGGACACTGATAGCTCTGCCATGACCATGGCCTCTACCATGGCCTCTAATAGAATACCTAGTCCCAGATACCATCCTACAACAGTATAAAGTACTATTACAATCAAAAGACACATGTTTGCAAAAGTCTAAGTTTAATTTTAGTTTTGTCTATGTTTAGGTTTAAGTAAAATTTTCAATTTTGAAACTAAGTGTTGAAGTATGAAAAATATACAAGTAAGAGTTCAAGTTCTGTTTTAGTTCACCTAGTTTTCAAGTTTGAAAAGATACACTTAATAGTTCAAAGTTCTAGTTGTTCCAAAATACCTAGAGCTCCCAATGTAGAAACTCAGGCTCTGATACCAAATGTAATGCCCCGCCAAGGGATCCAAAGAATTAACCTAGAATTTCACTAAGTTTGGCAGCATTTTTTTTTTTAAAACCATGAAAGTAAATACCACATATAACTTATACACAATAACGGAAGCAATAGCAATGTCCAAGTAAACATGACATACATAACAGATTACATTCTTTAAGGATCCCTTAACATTGAATTACATCAACTAACATTATTGAATCTATCTAATACAACAACCACATGAAATAATAATGATAAGTCCAATGTTTATACATTACATTTCTAAATGCTCAGTCATCCACTGTACATGTCATAGGGTATGAAAAGCTTAAAAGAATATACATATGTGGAATAAAGTACATCATCCTAATTTAATCCACGATACATCAAAGTAAAGATAATCACATGATACACATGATACATCATCATGGAAGATATATACATCCATCATAAAGATCAAACATAATAAACTAAGTGCACCGTTCCTCCCAATTGTTAATATCATCATTAGACCATCGTGGGCCCTAGCCATCCCTCCGTGCATAACATTCCAAATCACCGAAGACATCATCGGTATTAACATAGTAGGAATGTCACTCCTAACATTTACTATATCATATGAAAAAAGTAATCTAACATGCAAATATAAGCATAAGATAACATCATCTAACATATGCTAATCATCAATGAAAGGATACATATCCACCATCATGAAGGATGCATCAGCCACGATGTCACAATGAATCTCAAATGATAAGAGTGGAAAGACACTACCACCCGACCATGTGGTACCGAAGTGGTCCACTCCCACCATCCTGAGGAGATAATCTCAAGTCCCAAAAATGCTATCAAAATCACATAGCACAAATCTTTATAAGCCTCAAAATCCTAGAAGCATACTAACTCAAAGGTTCCAACACATAAATTGACATCTAATTCCTACAGGCACAGAAAGACATGTAGGAACCTACTATGCAAGCGAGAAAGTGGCACCGCATATATCATGTAGAAGTTACCCTGGCAGTTAGCTAGACTCCACGGGTCGCTACTGATCCTCATGCGGCCACTAGTATCCTCTCATACTGACAAGGCATACTATGGAATGCAAGGTGCAACCATGTGTTCTCTCTACTCCCATCCTAGTCTATACAAGCACTCGAGGCATGGGCGAGAACAAAAAATTATCTTTTTAGGTTCATTCAGTTAGTATTAGGTGTGAATGTTTTCACTTATTAACCAACTTACAATGAGTTACCCTGGCAGCCTCTTATGGCCCCGACCCTCATTGCAAGTCACTTCTCGACACTACAAGCAGATAACCTACCCTAAGCTCATGGAATCATAAATCTCAAAATCATAAAAGATAATCCATAATAAGAACATCGAATATGCACAATAAAAGCATCAAATCTCCATGAGCAAGCATCCATAGAAAATCACGACCACAATAGCTCTCTATTGGCAACTGAAGCATCACTGATAATCAAAAGTATCCATTGGTTCTCAATAACCAAAATATATCTCAAATCATAATAATCGAGGACTCCAAAATGGTTGAGTCAAAACATGTCACAACATGACATCATAGAATAACATTTCAGTCCCATCATGGCGACTAGAAAATAAACCAAGGATAACTGATCGATTAATCAAAAATGATTAAGTTAAGTGTCTCATACATAAGAACAGCATTCATTAAATACAAGCATTTCATAGAGCATTCCATCACATAACCGTGGTTGGGTTTATAAAGATCAAAAATTAGACATCATCACGACATCACAAACATAACCCCCAAGCCTCTGGTAGACGTCCTATAACTGATCAACACTAGTCAACCCAAAACCCAAAACAAATAGCATAGAGAATGCAAATACATATTTTGGTTTTGCTAAAATTTACATCTTGAATAGAGTGTGCAGGTTTCAGTTTTCGTTTTTCAATTTTAAACATTGAGTAGAGAAATTGCACGTTTTACCTAACACATGTATTGTTTTGGATGGATAAAGGTTTTTCCTTTATAAGTCTTAAAAACCTATTTTCCAATTA